>CM076582.1:1279115356-1279372949 GCA_034641835.2 Pinus albicaulis | reverse complement strand
ATTTAAAGAGTTTGTTGATGTTTTTTCTTGGAGTTATGAAGATTTTAAGGCCTATGACACAAAGATCATCCAACATACGATTCCATTGAAAGAAAAACAGAAACCTTTTAGGCAAAAGCTGCACAGAATAAACCTTGTACAGTTACCCCTGGTAGAAAAATAAATTAAGAAAATGTATGAGGCTGGAATTATAGTCCCTATGAGGTTTTCAGATTGGGTATCTAACCTTGTGGCTATAAGTAAAAAGAAAGGAGAAATAAGGTTGTGCATTGATTTTAGAAACTTGAACAGAGCCTCCTTAAGAGACAATTACCCTTTACCCAAGATGGACTACATCCTACAGAAGGTAGTTGGTTCTAAGAGGATTTCTCTGTTGGATAGCTTTTCATGGTATAAACAGGTCTTAGTGCTCCCAGAAGATCAACTTAAAACAACCTTCACCACTCCTTGGGGCACTTTCATGTATGTGAAAATGCCTTTTGGATTAATGAATGCTAGTGCCACCTTTCAAAGGGCCATGGACATTGCATTCTCAGAAGAAATAGGGTACTTCATTATAATTTATCTTGATGACATTACAGTCTATTACAAAACTAATGAAGAGCACCTTAAACATTTGAGTAAGGTCTTTGAGAAGTGCAGAAGGTTTGGGCTATCTTTAAATCCGAAAAAGACAGTGTTTCGTCTCCAAGAAGGTAAACTTCTTGGCCATATCATATCTGAAAAGGGGATTAAAATAGACCCAAAAAGGGTTGAGGGTATATTATAGATCAGTCACCTTGGAAACATCATGGAATTGTAGTCCTTCATTGGAAATATTAATTTCTTGAGGAGGTTTATACCCAACCTAGAAGAACTCCTTAGAAACATGACTAATATGCTTAAAAAAGAGGTGGGAGTTAAGTGGGCCCTAGAAGCCAAAAATTCTTTTGAACTGGTAAAAAATGAACTCACCCAAGCACCAGTTCTTATTAGTCCTAATTTTACTAAGGATTTCATTATCTTCTCATTTGCATCAGAGCACATTGTGGCTTCTGTCTTGTTACAGAAAAATCCAGAGGGACAAGAGCAGCCGATTGCATTTTTCAGTAAGGCATTAAGAGATGCACCTCTGAAATATAATATCATGGAAAAACAGGGCTATGCTATGGTAAAGGCTTTGAAATATTTTAGAGTTTATATTTTACATTCTCATATTATTGCCTTTGTGCCTATAATAGTGGTAAAAGACATTTTATCACAAGATCTAGATGGAAAAAGAGGAAAATAGATTGTTGTGATACTAGAATATGATTTGGAAATCAAACCCACTAAACTCATCAAGGGTCAAGGCTTAGCACAATTAATGGCTGAATCTAACTTACAAGCCCTTGACATAAATATTGTAGATGCATTGGATGAACATGAAGGGTTACCAGCTCCCATGGTTGAAGATCATTTCCAAAACTCACCTTGGTATGCTGATATTTTGTATGTGCTTACCAATCTCAATGCCCCTCCTGATTTATCTAAGAGAAAGGCAAGGTTTTTTAAGTTGAAAGCTAGAAATTATTGCATTTTAGATGAATGTTTATATTGGAAAAATTTTAATGGTTTATTGCTTAAATTTTTTCCTGAATTTGATGCAGATAGGATCAAGCATGCGTTTCATGAAGGTGAATGTGGGGGCCATCTCTACTAGAAAACCATTGCCAATAAAATCCTTAGAGCTGGCTATTACTGGCCCACCCTATTCCAAGATGTCCACAAGATGATAGTTTCCTGCCACAAATGCCAAATATTTGAGGGCAAAAGAAAACTCCTTGCTCTACCTTTGCAACCAATCACTGTTGAAGCTCCTTTTCAATAGTGGGGCTTAGAATTCATTGGGGAAATCCATCCTGCTTCATCAGCCCAACATAGATGAATACTCGTAGCCATTAATTATTTCACTAAGTGGATAGAAGCCATCCCTTATAAGAATGCCACAGACTCAGTTATCATAAAATTCCTTGAAGACCATATCCTATCTAGATTTGGTTGCCCTAGGAAAATTATCACTGATAATGCTGCTACATTTGGTTCCAAAAAGATGATTGATTTTTCTCACAGATATTAGATTGTACTTGGTCACTCCACTTCTTATTATCCTCAAGGTAATGGGCTGGCAGAATCATCAAATAAGAGTTTGGTGACCATCATTAAGAAGCTGCTTGAGGATAATAAAAAATCATGGCATAATAAGCTGGTGCATGGTTTATGGGTAGATAGATTGACCACAGAGAAATCCATTGGAATGTCTCCCTATCAGCTATTTTATAGAGAAGATGCAGTGTTCCCTAACATTCTGGGAGTACCATTGATAAAATTGGTCCAAGAAATACAATCAAAGGAAGATAACATGATGAGGAGGATCAATCATACCATACATCTCCAGCAGACAAGGGAAGATGTCTACAAAAGAGCTCAGAAAGTGCAAGAGAACATCAAAAAGTTGTTTGATAAAAGGACAAAGGCCTGTGATTTCAAAATTGGGGACAAGGTACTCAGATGGGACTCTAGGAGAGAGGATAAGAGTAAGCATGGAAAATTTGACAATTTATGGCAAGGCCCTTACATCATTCAATCTGCCATTGGTCCCAATGCATTTTTTCTGCAGGAAATGGATGTTACAGATCTGTTTGAGGGTCCTGTCAATGGCAAGATGCTCAAACATTATTTTTGCTAAAGATTAGTTTAATGTTTTCACTTCCATTGTAAATACCATTTCTTTGTGTTGATTGGAAAAAGAAAAATAAAAAAATAAGAAGAAAGGTTCAGACAAGCTCAAATATTGAACCTATGAAGTTCCAAAAGAATGGCTCAAATCAGATCAAAACCTGAGCTAGAGAAAGTGAAAGGTCGGTTCTAGCATAGTCAAAACTTGAACTAGTAAAGAAGAAGAAACAAATCTAACAAGATCAAAACTAGAGCTGAAGCGAAGAAAGAAAAGTGACTCTAAAAGGCTCAAAATTTGAGTCACAAGAAGAAGGAAGGATGCTCTTAATTTTCAGAATTTCAAGCCTTCACAGTTTCGTTTTATTTTTCTGCAAAGCTTCAGTTCATGTGCAGCTTGTCTTTATTCCACGGACCCACAACAAATCATACTGTCTAATCCTGGTTTTCCTCTGTTTCAATTTCTATTTTAGAATATAGAGAATGAAAATCTGCCAGACAGTTTATTCGTGGCAGATACTAGTTTAGATTGAGAAACTATGAGTCCAACTGTTTAACCTGGTCTCATGGAGGGATAAGGGTAGAATTAGATTAGTTTTTTTTTTCAATAAAAAATGATGATGTGAAAGGTCTGTAACTCTAAATGCCCCTTGAAGAAAATATATTAGGATAGTAGGATGGGTTGGTAGTTGTTTGGGGAAGTATTGATGTTGATATAATGCTTTTCACTTATGTAGCAGCTGATCAAAGAAGAAAAGAGGATCAAGTACTAGGCTCTGGCCTACGTCCAAAGACTATACCTGAGATTTTTGACACCTTCAAGAAGATGCCATCCCCATGTGGAGCCACTGTTAGCCACCTATAATCTTTTGTCAAAGAAAACAGGTGGCTAAACATGTTTCTGAGTCTTCAAGAGAAACATTTCCTTTGTAAATATGTCATTCTTGAAGTCTCCATGTGTCTTCTATCCTTTAAATAATCTTCACTACTGTTTCCATTAATGAACCCTATTATTTATGAAAGAAATTTTTTTCAAAGGCATCCATCTTCCCCCATTTTCCCTCATTCATACTTCATTTTCCTTCATCCCCTTCATAAGTTCCCTTTGGTAAGGTTTAAAAGCTCTTTTTTAACCTTATCGAACCCCCTAAAAACCTTCAATTTGGCCTAAAAACTCGTTTTTAGGCATTAAGGCCTTAAGCCCCTTTCATCCTTAACCCTAGCCCCTTTCCGCATGTGACTTGGCACCCAAGACCAGGCGCTAAGCCCCATCGCTCATCGCAATCGGAGTTCTTCCCCTAGCCGTTCCTTTACTTTCTAAACTTCTGATGTGATAAGTGCCCTTTTCTTTTGCCTTCTGTCCTTCCACTTTCCAAAAGACCACATCTTTTCCTTATGATCGGCCCCCGCCATCACAATCGAAAAATGTTGATTCCCTTTGTTCTTTTCCCATTCTCCTCTGATCCTCCGATCAATCCCGACCATTGATCTTCCCTCCGATCCAACAATCAACATCCAATCGCATTAACAATCTTCTTTCCATCCACCAGGTCCCGAATCATTTCATCGATGACATCACAGTTGTTCGTTCATGCAGATCCAATGGTTCACATTTAAACCGCCGTTCACCCCGCAAACAAAGAGATCACGTCATCACCGGGTCCCACCACACCTTCTGCCTGGGCATCTCACCTGCTATTGCATTCATTTTGCACCGTCGGATCTGTCGCCCATCATCCGGTGGCTGACACTCCGTTTTGCAAAATTTTTGCACCCAGGAGTTAATGTTTCAAAATTACAGGAAATGGGTGGTTTTTATTTTCCACGCGTCAGATGCTGTATGGAATCGCGTTTTTTTTGGCAATACCAGCCACCCACCCCCCCCCCCCCCCAATTCGCCGCGCGAAAACCATTCCCAGTTTTCTGCTATACCACTGCCCTTCGCATCATTTCCTTTTGTGTTTTTTCCTAGCCGTCGATCTCTGAGATCGGACAGTTCTGATTTAATCTCACCCCCATCCATTTTCCTTTGATCTGATCTCCCGAATGACTTCATCAAGCGATCTCCACCGTTGATTGTTCTAATCCAATGATCCACGTTCATCCTCGCACCCAAACCTCCGTTTGCACCTGGTTAGCTACTCTGCTAGGATTTTCATCACATTTTTGGCTGCATCCACCTTTTTCCATCACTTCTCCTCCATCCCCACAAGACTTCAAAGCAGTCCTTCACCATTCCCGCTGCTTTTTATAATGAGTTTTCTTTTTTTGCAGGTTTCAAAGGTGGTGAATTCACACTATTTTCATAGTCACATCCATGGTGAAAGACCATCACAGAGCCAAAGATCACTAAAGAGGAAATCATAGAGAGGGTTTAATAGCATGTTTTATTGAAGATCAGGTTATTGACCCTAACATGAACCCTCCAACACCTCTGTAACCTGTATATTCACACAAACAGGTCCACAAAAGTTTAAAGTGTATTAGAAATAGATTAAAGGGTTAAAGGCATGATATTGAAGATTAAGAAGCCTAATCCATAGTCAGCACAGATTAAATACAAATCATTGATCACAGCAGCGTAGAGGATATATCAGCAGGACATTCCTTTTACTGAAGAAAGGACCAAATCACTACTACCCATTCTCTGTTCTTCATCGAGCTCCAGAGTAGTTACTATTCTGACAAGAAGTCCTAAAATTGTTAGTGCATAAGTTCCAAAGCATGGAAGAGCTGAAAGGCAGATATTCACCCTTTCTTCTCACAGAAGATAAAACAGAGTACTGCATCCAGGAAAGTACCTCCAAGAAAACACCGTTGGAGTTATTTTTAATCTGACGAATACCCCTAAATCATCTAAAGAGTACTGAAAGTTAATGTAAAGACATTAAAATATAATGGGCTTCGTAAACACTTCTCCCTCTGTTTTAATGAATCATTTAATTCCTATCTACCACTACTATCACTCTTTCACCTTTAATAACCCATGAGGAATACATTGTAAATGTTGGTTAGTCATTGAAAATTAAGTGATTGTAAGCTATTTTACTGAGTTAGAGTTCTGCGAGTGGTAGCTATAAATAGGTTGGGAGATGATTTCTGGATGATATCAAGCTATTGGACAAGAATGTATGTGATTGTTTTTTCTCTACTAATATGACAAGCATGTTCATCGGATCCTAATCTAAATCAGTGGTGATGTCTCCCTTCTTTGTTATTTTTTTCCCTCTGTTTTACATCATGTCTCATTTTCTCTGATAAGAAACAGTAATTTTAGCTTAGGATATACTGCTGCAAGTACCGTAATGCTTCGTGCACTTCTTATCTTTTATGTTTTCTGCTACTTATGTATATTAGAAAAAATTCAAAATAATTTAACCAGTATAGAAGTTGGTTTGTCCATGCTTACTGATATATGAATTTATAGTTTGTTTCCTAGATGTTCTTTTTTGGTTCTGCTGATAGAATAGGAGAATAGGGAGATTTAGTGATTAGCCCTATCCCCTAAGCCCCTTTTCCAACAGTTAGCCTTTCTAAGATCCCTTTGAGTTGAATTTCAAAAGCAAAGAAGCTTAAAAGTCTTTCTTTGATCTTAGGCTTCACTCTGTGTTTGAACTTGAGTGTTTTCTACTATCTGAAAGTAGTCAGGAGGACTATTGGATTGTTGTCTTCGGAGTTAGCCTCATCAGGAGTTTTGATCATAGAAGGAGTTTAGATCATAGAGGTTAAGGCATGCCCTATCCCTAGAATTACTCCAAAGTTATCACCTTGGAAGGTTTCCTTGTCATTCCCATTCATTTCCTTATTGTTTCATACCGTACTATCATCTTAAGAGATCCTATGATATAGATGACTAGCCCTTTGAAAGCCTTGGATATTTGAATTGCAAGTAAACCCTTTTATGACCCCATTGACCAATGGACTTGTGTTCTCTATGAATTGTCTCCCCATTGCCAAAAAATCCTTCTCTTATCATTCCTTTACATTCATTTAACCCTTATTTCATGTTTCCCAACCAAAAAAACAAAACCAAAACAAAAAACCTTGTACTCTATAACTAGCCTAACACCTTAAATTGAACACCAAAGATATACATTTCTTTACCTTTATAGAGAGATCTCTCTCTGGATATAGGAGGGCTAGATCCTGAGATCCCAAAGTGGTTTGATGTTGTATTTTCATTTGGTATTTCCAAATCTGCCAAATCATAGGAACCCCAACAGAACCAAACAAAACAAACAGTCCTAGAACATCATAACTAGCATAAGATCAGAAAACATATGCATAAAAATATATAATTTACAAAAAAATACATAGAGAGAGCCCTCTCTAAGTCTAGGAAGGCTATTTCCTTGGACTCCAAAGTGGTTTGATGTGGTTCCCTGCAAAGTTGTTCTTGCCAATATTGCAAATCATTGGGAGCAAACATAGTAGAGACCATACTGGGGAACTAATTTATTAAATAGCTTAATATTACTTCAAGAGCTCAGAAAACCTCATTTGAACTTAGATGAATCAAGTGTTAGCCAAGAATGGTACCTGGTTTCTAATGGTGGACAACATCCAACCTCAAAACAATTAAAAAAATTAAAAATAAAATTCCTCCACCAGGTGACTCCACTGGTTTCAATAGGATTGCTGACTCCACTCGTTCTTTTTATAAAATCCATTGGAAAATTACTGAGAAATTTTGATATCACTGAACCTCAAAGGTACCCAGTTAAGAATACTTTTTGGATTAAGTATTTATTTTAGAGATTGGTTTGTTTTTCAAAATTGTTATCAACTCTCAACCTCTCTGAATTTTGGGTCTAAATTTTGGCTTCTAGAAGAATCTCTACCAGATCTCATCTAGACCCAAACCTTCCTGCAATAGCTGAAAATCCTAAGAGAATCCATAGGAAATATTCTAGAGAAATTGTTAGCAAACCAATCGACAAAGGAAGTTCCCTACCTTAAAATCTTAAAGACTTGTAGAATATCCTACCTAACTCAGCCCTAGAACAAAGCTTGTCTAGGACTAGATCTCAGAATTGGATAACCCAAATATTTTTAGATCCATCCACTTTACAGCAAAATCATATTGTACTAACCTCATCCCTAGTGTTCACCTTCCTCCATTTAACCCTCCACCCCCTTTTGTCAATCCTCCACTTATTCACCGTCTCTTTTTTCCCCAACCACAAATCATGGCAACATGGTATGCTCCATTAGTTATACCATTTCTTTTAGTTGTTCTACCACAATACTATCAGTACAAGATTCCTTTATATGATGCCAGTAGTTCTAATACTGCTCAAAAACATGTGGATAGAATGAATGACTATTTTGACATACAAGAAATAGATGATGAAATTGTTAAACTCATAATGTTTGCTCAAAGCTTATGGGGAGAGGCAATAAAGTGATTTAAAAGCCTAACCCATAAAAGCATAAATGACCTACCTGATTTTCATCAATTATTCTTAAAAAAATGGGAAGTCAAGAAGAAACCTCTCCAAATATTATCATAATATAAAAACATTAAGAGGAATGTTGGAGATGGTGTCCAGGAATACTGCACTAGGTTCAATAGTGTATATAATGCCCTCCATATCCACAAGAAATGTCCACAAGGCCTAAATCTAATGATATTTCTAGATGGCTTTGACCCAGATATGGCCTACCAACTAGGAGAGAGAGACCCTCTTACATTAAAATATATGCGAAGGGGTGTATTAAGTGTAGAGGAAAATCTGATGGCCAAAAGAGCTAGAATGAAAAATGAGAAGAGAGTCACATATAGGGAAGAAGTTGCACCTTCATCATATAATACTAAGATTGATAACCTATTTAGAACCATGGAGAGGATGATGGAGAGAATAAGCATTAATGAGAGAGCTTACCCCAGAGAAAACCAAGAAGCTCCTCAAAATAGAAATCAAAATCAGAACCAAAACAAAAAATTTAGAAGATATTCCCCTCAAATAGGACAAAGAGAGCACAGAGGTCGTTATCAACAAATCAGACTTCCTTTCCAATAAAACTATGCTGATGAGGATGAAGGGATAATGGATGAACCAAGACATTATCAAATCAATCTAATGGGAGTAAATAATGAGGATACTATTTTCCTCACTGAGGAAGAATAAGGCATATCTACACCAAATGAGGAGGAAAGCCTAGAATATGAAGATTACAAACAAGGCTTTGGAAATACCATCATGGAAGTACATAGAAAATATGACCTCAGAAGCAGTAAAAACCAAGATACTCCCAAGAGAAAGAACTCTGAAATTTCTACTAGGAAGATCCTTGAAAATATTCCCAAAAAGACAGCAAGAAATCCAAGCACAATGGTTGAAAGCTCTGATAAGAATAGAAACAAAAAAAACCAACCTAGTGGCAAACATAGTGGTGACCAAAGAAACACTACAAATATAGTTAATGCCCCTAATAAACCTGTGATAACTGAGTTTCCAAATAAAAACCAGCAAGCTGAAATTACTGTAAAAACAGTGCCCGACAAAACTGATTTAAACCTTTCAAAAATGTAGAAACCTTTCAGTATTGAGAGTGAAATTTCCAAGATTAAAATCTCCATACGTCTTACTAAATTAGTTACCCAATGTGTGTATAGATCCCAAGTTTTGAAAGCTTTAAACATATGAGAAAATGTTGATTCTGTTAATTTAAATGATTACAAGCTTCAACTTTTGTTTGGACCAGATAGAAGGTAAATTTCAAGAGCGAGGTGTTCCTTCATTCTATCTCGATTTAAACATCCATGATAAAATCCTCCACAATGCCATGTTATGCTCAAGAGCTTCACATAACCTCATGCCAAATGTAGTAATGGAAAGATTAGGCCTTGAGATAAGTAGACCATACAAATATTTAGACTCTTTTTATTCCAGTAGAGTTAAATGTCTAGGCCTAATCAAATATCTATGTGTTAATCTAGCACAAATACCAGCCAAGAGCCTGGTAATGTCTATTGTAGTGTCTGATATTCCTCCTCAATATGCCATTCTCCTATCACGCTCATGGGGAGCTAAACTTCAAGGTACCCTCTAAATGGACATGAAATATGCTACCTTACCTCTCTTTAGTCATCCAAGAAGACTATATAGGGAGACACATATGAAATACATAGTTAGTAGTCACGAAAATCCAGATAACTCCCCTTCTTATTCTATTGACATTGACCTTGATTCATTTATCCTTTAAAATGATGAAAAAATTAATGAACATGTAGCAGAAAATGAAAAAACAATTGCGAAGGAAGAAAAAGAGGAGTGACAATCACGAGAGTTGGCCCAAACATAAAATAACCAACATAATGAGCACCATGAAGAACAGCATAATAGACAACGTAGTGGTAGCTACAATGACCAACATAATGATAAATTTTAAATTGAACCTCTTTGGAGCATGAGTTTTGATGGGTCTTGTGGTAAAGTTGATTCAGGAGTAGGTGTTTGGGTACATAACACTGAAAAAAATCATGTAGAGAGCCACTCATATAAGCTGGAATTTTGATGTAGAAATAACATAGTAGAATATGAGGCACTCCTCCTAGGCTACAATTACTGAAAAAATTAAGATCCAAGAGGATTTCTGTCTATGGATATTCTGAGTTAGTCATTAGGAAAATCAATGGAGAATACGCAGCCAGACATCCGAGACTAAGATCATATAGGAATGATGTCATTGACCCCTTGAAAACATTGCAAGAGTATGATATTACCTTTGTCCCTAGAAATCAAAACATCCTTACCAATGGTCTAGAATTTGTAGCCAGTACTTTTCAAAAGCCTTATCATAACAAAAAATACACAATACAAGTCAAATATAGACCAGTAGTCCCAGATAACATCAAATATTGGCAAGTTTTTGAAGGATATAAACAGATTGAAGATTTCCTGCAGTCCAAAAATGTGTTTGAAATGCCAAATTCAGACTCAGATCTTGAAGAAGACTTATTTGCTGAGGAACAAACGTACAAAGAAGAACCTCCTGATAATGATGATATAAATTTTTTAATGAAATAACACCCACATCAAATAGGGTTGTGCAAAAATTCAGAAAAAAGAAGACTTTGAAGTGTTGCAATCGAAAGATGATAAGTTGCCAAAGGGACTAGCTCCTCTAGAAGAAATTTTTGACTCTAATGATGTTTCTAAGAAGCCAAATATGGAAGCTACTGAAGCTAACATGCAAGAATGCAATATAGGCAGTGAAAAAAAACCAAAAATGATAAAATAGTCCAAAACAATGCCAGCTCATATAAAATAGAAATACATTGGTATTTTTAAAGAATTTACTGATGCATTTTCTTGGAGCTATGAAGATTTAAGGTAATATGATACTTAGATAATTCAACACAAGATCATTATAAAAGAAAAATATAAGCCCTTTAAAGAAAAATTTCATAGAATAAACCCTGTGCAACTATCACTGATCAAGAAATAAATTATGAAAATGTATGATGCTGGAATAATAGTGTAATATCCCGAAAATGGATTTCTTAGCAAGTCATGCCTAGAAAACACATTATTAAGGTATGATGGCTTTATATACCATAAAATATGTCTGATAATTCCCGGAAACCAAAATAAATAATAGCATCACTCTTTATTCAGCTTTTATGGGCAAAAAGGAGCGGAAAAGTGTGGTTTTTGGCCCTAAAATGAGTGTATCAGAATATATGTGTAAAATTAAGGGTCAAGGTTCTGGGATATGTTATATTAGGTCAAGAGGGACTTCCATGTCGAATTTAAGCTAAAAATAATGCGTTTTTCTATGTTAAACAGTTCCTCCTTCCCGACTAGTTAAGAAAAACCCTGATTTCCCATGACTTTGAGTATGCAGAAATTTACTGAAGGCAGCGTGTTTTATGAAGGTATAAGATGTAAAATACTATGAAAAAATATATAATGAGTTTAGGAACATGGAATATTCATTTAGCAAGTTTAAACAACATTTTTATATAGAAAACCCCTCAAGAACAAGGTGCCGCAAGATAAGAGAATGATCCAGAAACCCTTTAGCGTTTGTCCAGGAGTTGTGAGACAAGAAGATGAATATATAGTCAAGAATAATGTATAGCAGAAACAGAGTGTACAAGACTTGAGGAAACAACCTCTCAAGAAAATCAATGCAAGCCTCAATAATACATGTATATGAAAATGAAAGAACACTGCTATTTCTGCATAAACCTAGGCTATAAAAAACACAGTCTATGATAGAAAATTACTCCAGAATGATACAAATACATGGATATGACAACATACGGCCCAAATACAATAGGGGAGCAAGGCTCTAACCCTTAGAAATACTAATAGATCAATCCTCCAAGGGATTGGGTGAAATACACAAAATGGAAAAAATGCCGGAGTTGCTAGGAAGCAGCTGCAACTCAAATCTGAAACTAAGTAGAGAAGGCTGTAGATGATGAAAAATCTGAAGTAGACCTCCTGCAAGGGATATCCAAAGTGGAATGCTGATCCTTACACTTGAGATCCTTTCCCCAAATCAATCCGTAACCCCTCACTGCAGATACACCATAAAAATAACGCAGTAACTAAGAGGGACTGCGCAGTAGTGGAATAAAACACTTTGGCCAAGTGCCAAGATCTGAAAATCAGCTCCAATGTCCTCCAATCTGATCCTCCAAAGGGAAGAAGAACTTTCCCCTTGAAAAACAAGAGAAGGAAGAGGTGTCGTGAAGTCACCATGACAACACCCTACAACACAGTATTATGCTGTTGCAACAATAACGTTGTCCTGGAGGATGATGATGAAAAACTAACTTTGCCCGAGCAAGAACTCGAAGTCCCCCGGGGCTAAGGGTGAGATCTCTGCACGGAGACACTCGGTTGCAGTAAACAGTGCTACAGACAGGCTAAACAACCAGCGTGCTAAAGAAGACAAATGTTTCACTCAAAAATCAACAACTCAAGCATGAAAGAAATGAGTAGGCTCCTCCATATTTTATAACATTGGTTTTCCCTCCAAAACCAAACTTATCCTCTCTCTCTCTCTCCTCCACATCCTCATCCTTATCTGCGCAGAAGCTTGCAGAAGCTTCTAGAGTGTACATAGATCCCCTCCTTCACGTGGTGTTAGGTCCCCCCTTGACTCCCACTTAAGTCACAACGTTGTGCTACTAGGTGGATGTCTTATTTCACTTAAGTGAGTTAGACCCTCTTCACTCACTTTTTATTTATTTACAAACTATAGATGACAAAATAAACAAAATAGAATCTTCCAATTAGTTGTCTCTAATTAGGAATATTACAGTCCCCCTCGGAAAAATGTTGCTTTCCCTCAAGCAATTGCCTGAAGAAGTCTCCTTCATAGCTGATGCTCTCCACCTATACTACAAAATGTGCCTGGATCCTAGATGCACAACTGAATCTTCCCTGTCCTCTGCATCATCCTGATATGAAGGGATCTCTCAATGCCAGGATCCCAAACTGATCTCTCATGGTACCAGCCAACCAACAATCCTCCCGGATCCCATTGCCACCATGGCCACTAATAGCCCAAGTCCCACGGCTCAGACTGCGCACTACCTCTGGCTATGACTATTGCTCTAAGGGGCGAAAAACATGACCCCTGCTGAGCTGTATCTGTCACTGTGTAAGCTGTCCCATCGACTGTGTACCAACTCATCACCTCCCTCCACTCAAGGCATGCAGTCTGGAATATAATGAGGAAAATCTTCCTCATGTGGATCCTCCATCCCCAAGCAATCATACAAACAAAATGAGCCACCTCCCAACAAGACAACTCCTAAAAATCTCCTTCCACCACAAGCTCTGGTAATGAAGGTGGGCTAAAAATATGAGCTTGGAAAGCATCATAGCTTACCCCATGCTGTCCTTATCTCCACTCATGACAAGTGTAGAGTGTATGCTGATCCTAGGCTACAAAATCATTTCCCTCCAATGGCAAAGTGAAGAATATTCCTCCAAAGAAGGTTCCTCCAACAATGAAGAACAAGCTGGCCCAAAACAATCTATCCATGAAGAATAGGACATGGTTAATCATGCATGTCTTTATATGATACATGCTATAGTGCAGCAACTGAACATACATGTGGTGATAAAATATTTTCCCAAGGCCACAAAAGAGATGGCTGCCTCCATCATGTAGATTGGCCCAATAAAACTCATGGAGCAATATGGAAAGCTTGCCCTCTTGTGAAGAAATTCACTGCATAAGAATGGTAAGAGTTTGCAAATCAATGAATGTATAAACAAACTCTTCACCATATGTTGGAAGTAAGATAGTACATGGGTCCATACATGAGTCCTCCATAGTGTTTTGGCATGCTGTGAAGAAGAATGAACCATGTGCTGCAAAAAGATAATCCTCCTGATGCTTGGAAATCCAAGTCAAGGAGAACATGCCATAGATGTCTCTTTCATCATTACCTCCTCTTTGTTCATCAAGTGCAACAAATATGAAGTGATATTGGGACCCATGGGTTATAGATCCACCATATCTTTGCTGGGCACACTTCATCCATAAGGCTCTTCTCCAAAGTGACAGCACTATGAGCTCATGCAAATAAGCTCCTGTCAATACAAAGCTCCGTTATTTAACATGCTCCTTGTCAAAGACTCCTCTAATAATGCTGCAAAAAATATAGAATACCTCCTAATATGGAAGTGCTTCCCAATCATCATCAAAGACCAAGGAGATAGTGCCATCCCCTCTTCCTGCAACATCATACAAAGTGTGAGAGAAAATCTTCCCTTGCTCTCCCATAAACAAACAAAGCAACAAGAAATTGTGTTTCCTCCCCATACCTCCATCATACATTTCATGTGATGAAGACACAATGAATGATATGAGTAACACATCAACACCATGCATCCATACTCTATGCTACTCAATGATGCAAGTATCCAGCCATCTTATCCCCGTCCTCCTACTCTTAGGAAAAGTTTTTTCCAAGCGATGGCCAAACTCTTTCAAGAGTAACCAGCGCAGCCAAGCCTCCTGCTGCCCGATATCATAGATCTGCAAGTACAAGTGATGGCCAAACTCCTTCAAGAGTAACCAGCACAGCCAAGCCTCCTACTGCCCGCTATCATAGATCTGCAGGTAGCTCCCTAGCTCCTTGCTCATCATCCACATCTACTCAATCACCTGTGGATGCATCCTTCTTCTCCTCATCCTAGTATTCCTCCCATGAGGGATGCTATCCTCCCAAATCAAATTCCTATCTTTGCACTCCATGGGATTTTGAAATGTATGCTTCTCAAGGATTAATGAGACCCTATCAAGAATCAAATAGGTGGTAGGAAAAAACCTCCCATCATGATGTGTATGGCTCAAGGGATGTCCAAAACAAGCATGAGAGATGTTATCCATCCTAAGATGTCCTTCATCTTCTATCTGCTCTTGTGAGAAGGGAAGAAAGTCATTGCATACCATGGTGTGTCGAAGTGCATCTCCAGTGAGATCTGTCCTTGAGACCTCCTCTTCATCCATATTCTTCCTTGGATCTGAAAGTGGAAGTTTCTCTTTGAGTTGAGAAGATTTCATTGAGAAAGTGTCATCTTGAAGGGAGAAAAGGCTTCTTACTCCAAGATGTCTACCGTCAATCTTCAAGGCTTCAAACCCCAACCTCTAATGTTATGTAAAATCCAACAATGTCTCATGAGAATGATGGTTTGATTCCTTCTTGAGTGTTTCCATGTTGCACAACGCAGTGCAACCAAGCTGCTCTATAGTAGCAATGAGATTTGACCCTTGGTCATGCAAAAGTGAATCTCCACATTGATCAAAAGAATCTGCTGCAACAATGGAATGTGGAACTCTTTTCATACCTTGATGTGCATTTGGAACTTCTCGTAGCGCTGCAAGAGTTTCTTCCTTACAAGTGTTGGCTGCCCCAACTATTGATGCCTGTAACTGCTCTTCCACAAGGGTGACAACGTTATCACAAGCCTCCTCAAGAGGTGATGTGATCTCTTCTTCCTTTGATTTTTCTCCATTAAAGGTTTGGATCAAACTTTGAGTGAACTCTGCAAAAGTCTTCACCCTTGCATGGCTCAAATGGCTACATCACCAATCATAGGTTTCACCCTCCAAGTGCAACGCTGAGATTTCAACAACTTCTTCTCTTGCTACGGGATGTAGTAAGAAAAATGCCTCCAACTTTCTCACCCAAGTTCTTGCATTAGATGACCCATCAAAATTAGACAATAGAAATCTATTGCCTTTTATTTCTTTTCTACTGCATGGCCTTTTCTCTTCCTTCAACTGGATGAAATGAGGAAAATCTAGAGTCTCCCTGAAGGCTCTAGGTTGAGATCTATACTTAACAAGGTAATCACTGAGAATCTGATGATCCAAGTATCTTCCATGCTCGATATCTTATTCTTGATGAGAATATGAAGTGCATGGTACTTCCTCTTTTTTTTCTTCAATCTTCTTGACCTCCTCAACGATTGATGCGTTTCCTCTGGATCTAAAAATAGATGAGAATAAACTCATCTTTTTCACTGTTCCGGTCTTCTTGGGCTTAGACTCACAGGGACTAGTGGATCCCTCATACATGGGAAAAGGTGAACTCCCAGTAGTATGATGCAAATTTGAGCTCTGAATTCTAGATCCTCCATTGTTTATTCCACTTTCATCCTGCCTCAGCTGACAATAATCTTTGAAAGGCAAAGCTGCTCTGAAGTCTTCCCCCTTGGACTGCCATTCTCGGAAATAATCTCCAAAGGGTATATGATCATGCTGCCTCTCTTTCTCACTCAGTATTGTATATAATAATGTAGGCGTTGTGATAATTTCCACAGGCTGAGCTAGAACTATGCTCTAATGCCACTGTAATATCCCGAAAATGGATTTCTTAGAAAGTCATGCCTAGAAAACGAATTATTAATATATTGTGGCTTTATATACCATAAAATATGTCTGATAATTCTCAGAAACCAAAATAAATAACATCAGCAGTCTTTATTCAGCGTTTATGGGCAAAAAGGAGGGGAAAAGTGCGGGTTTTGGCCCTAAAATGAGTGTATTAGAAAATATGAGTAAAATAAGGGGTAAAGGTTCTATAATATGTTATATTAGGTAAATAGGGACTTCCATGTCAAATTTAAGCTCAAAAAAAGGCGTTTCTCTATGTTAAACAGTTCCTCCTGCCCGACTAGTTAAGAAAAACCCTGATTTCCCATGACTTTGAGTATGCAGAAATTTACTGAAGCAAGGCCAGCATGTTTTTTGAAGGTATAAGATGTAAAAAACTATGAAAAACCATATAATGAGTTTAGGAACATGGCATAGTAATTTAGCAAGGTTAAACAACAGTTTTACATAGAAAACCCCTCAAGAACGAGGTGCCGCAAGATAAGAGAATTATCCAGAAACCCTTCAGCGTTTCTCCAGGAGCTGTGAGACAAGAATATGAATATATAGCCAAGAATAATTTATAGCAGCAGGAGAGTGTACAATCCTTGAGGAAACAACCTCTCAAGAAAAGTAATGAAATCCTCAATAATACATGTACATGAAAATGAAAGAACACTGCTATTTCTGCATAAACCCAGGCTATGAAACACGCATTATATGAAAAAACACTTCTATAGAATGATTTAAATACATGGATATGACAAAATATGGCCCAAATACAATAGGGGAGAAAGGCTCTAACCCTTAGAAACAGTAATAGATCAATCCTCCAATGGATTGGCTGAAATACACAAAATGGAAAAAATGCCAGAGTTGCTGGGCAACAGCTGTAAGTAAAATCTAGAACTAAGTAGAGAAGGCTGTAGATGATGAAAAATCTAAAGAAGACCTCCTCCAAGGGATCTCCAAAGTGGAAGGCTGATCCTTACACTTGAGATCCTTTCCCCAAATCAATCCACAACCCCTCACTTCAGATACACCATAAAAATAACACAGTAACTAAGAGGGACTGTGCAGTAGTGGGATAAAACACTTTGGCCAAGTGCCAAGATTTGAAAATCAGCTCCAATGTCCTCCAATCTAATCCTCCAAAGGGAAGAATAAATTTACCCCTGAAAAACAAGAGAAGGAAGAGGTGTCGTGAAGTCACCACGACAACACCGTACAACACAGTATTATGCTACTGTGGCAATAACGTTGTCCTAGAGGATGATGTTGAAAAACTAACCTTGCCCGACTAGGCACTCGAAGTCCCCCTGGGCTAAGGGTGAGATCTCCACACGGAGACACTCGGTTGCACTAAACAGTGCTTTAGACAGGCTAAACAACTAGCGTGCTAAATAAGACAAATGTCTCACTCAACAATCAACAAATCAAGCATGAATGAAGTGAGGAGGCTCCTCCATCTTTTATAATGTTGGTTTTCCCTCCAAAATCCAACTTATCCTCTCACTCTCTCCTCCACATCCTCATCCTTATCTACGCAGAAGCTTGCAGAAGCTTCTAGAGTGTACATAGGCCCCCTCCTCCACATGGTGTTAGGTCCCCCCTTGACTCCCACTTAAGTCACAACGTTGTGCTACTAGGTGGATGTCTTATTTCACTTAAGTGAGTTAGACCCTCTTCATTCACTTTTTATTTATTTACAAACTATAGACGACAAACTAAACAAAATAGAATATTCCAGTTAGCTGTCGCTAATTAGGAATATTACAAATAGTCCCTCTTAGATACTTAGAGTGGGTTTCAAATCGAGTATCAGTGAGGAAGAAAGCATGAGAAATTAGGCGATACATAGACTTCATAAATTTAAATAGAGCCTCCCTAAAAGATAACTACCCTTTACCAAAAATGGATCATATACTGCAAAGGGTAGTAGGTTCCAAAATAATGTCTTTGCTTCATGGATTTTTAGGTTAAAATCAGGGGTTGGTACATCCAGATGATCAAAATAAGATATCTTTCACTATTCCATGGGGCACATTCATGCATGTTAAAATGCCTTTTGGGTTAATGAATGTTGGTGCCACCTTTCAAAGAGAAATGGATATTTCTTTCTCAGAAAAAATAGGTTACTTCATTGTGATATGCCTTGATGACATCATAGTCTACTCCAAAACTGAGGAAGAACACATAGCACACTTGAGAAAAGTCTTTGAAAAGTGCAGAAAATATCGTTTGTCTTCAAATCCCAAGAAAAAAAAATTTGGCCTTCAAGAAGGAAAACTTTTAGGTCACATCGTATCTGAAGAAGGGAACAAGATTGACCCAAAAAGGATTGAAGGAATATTTCAAATTGGCCATCCTAGGAACATCAAAGAACTGGAATATTTCATTGGAAAGATAAATATCTTAAGAAGTTTCATGCCAAACCTTGTGGAACTCCTAAGAAACATTACTAACATGCTCAAAAGAGAAACATGAGTCAAATTGACCATAGAAGCAAAACAATCTTTTCAACTGGTAAAACAAACTCTTACACAAACACCCATTCTAATCGACCCTCATTTTACCAAATATTTCTTCATATTTTCCTTCGAATCAAAACATATAGTTGTTGTTGTCCTGCTATAGAAAAATATAAAAGGACAGGAGGAGCCCATAGAGATTTTTAGCAAGGCATTAAGAGATGCACCTCTGAAGTACAACATAATGGAAAAACATTTTGCACTCACACATCATTGCATGTGTGCCTCACATGGTGGTAAAAGACATCTTAACACAAGATCTTGAGGGCAAAAGAGCTAAGTGGATTGCTGTCATTTTAGAATATGATCTGGAAATCAAGCCCACCAAGCTAATCAAAGGTCAAGGACTGGCTAAAATCATGGTTGAAACAAATTTTCAAGCACTGGACATTAATATGATTAATGCATTAGATGAACAAGAGGAGTTGACAACTCCACTTATTGAAGAAGCATTTATGAATTAATCTTAGTATGATGATATTTTATATGTGCTTTTTAATCTTAATGTTCCTCCTGGTTTGTCTAAAACAAAGGCCATATTATTGAAGTTAAAAGATGTAAATTTCTGCATCTTAGATAACATTTTATATTGGAAAAATGCTAGTGGTATATTGATTAAATTTTTTCCTGAGGATGATGCAGATAAGATCAAGCATGGGTTTCATGATGGAGAATGTGGAGGCCACTTCTATTGGAAAACCACTGTTAATAATATTCTTAGATTTGGTTAATATTGGCCCACCCTATTTCAAGATATCCATAAAATGGTATTTGTCTGTCATAAGTGCCAAATATTTGAGGGCAAAAGAAAACTGTTTCCATTACCTTTGCATCCAATTTCTGTTGAAGCTCCTTTTCAACAATGGGGCCTAGATTTTATTGGAGAGATCCACCCTACCTCCTCTTCCCAGCACAAATGGATCCTTACTACAACTGACTATTTTACAAAATGGATAGAGGCCATCCCTTCTAGAATTTTCATAGACTCAGTAATCATCAAATTCATTGAAAACCACATTTTTGTCTAGGTTTGGCTGTCATAGAAAGATCATTACTGACAATGCTGCTGCCTTTAGATCCAAGAAAATGGTGGATTTTTGCCACAAATATCTCATTACATTGGGGAATTCAACAGCTTATTACCCTCAAGGTAATGGGTTGGCCGAATCCTCAAACAAAATTTTGGTGAACATCATTAAAAAGTTGCTAGAAGAGAATAAAAAGTCATGGCACTGCAAACTAGTGCATGCACTATGGGCATAAAGATTAACGGATAAAAAATCAATTGGCATGTCACCCTATCAGCTAGTTTATGGAGCATATGCAGTTTTCCCAACAAGCTTGGGAGTGCTAGTAATGAAACTCGTTCAAGATGTACAGTCTGAAGAAAATGATATGCAAAGAAGAATAAACCAAATTGTCCAGCTACAACAAACCATAGAAGAAGTATACAAAAGAACACAACAAGTGCAGGAAAACATCAAGAAGCTTTCTGATAAGAGGACCAAGGAAAATGATTTCAACATTAGAGACAAAGTGTTGAAGTGGGATTCAAGAAGGGAAGACAAAGGCAAACATGGAAAATTTGACAATATATGGAAAGGTCCATACATCATCCATTCTGTAAGAGGTAACAATGCATTATTTCTACAAGAAATGGATGGAACAAAATTATTTGTAGGTCCTGTCAATGGCAGGATGCTCAAGCATTATTTCCATTGAAAATTTGAGTTTAAAGCTTCATTCATTTTATATAGCATTGTTCAGATAAAAACTCAAAAAAAAAAAACACAAAAAGAAAGAAAAGAAGAAAAGAGGGAAAATAAAAAGAGAAGGTAAAGCCCCATACCAAAAAAGAATGTTTTTGAAAGTGTGCAAGTCCAAATGCCACTACTTTTGAAAATGAAGTCTTGTTCAATCATACAGCCTAATCATGTTTGAAATTTTTTTGAATTTTTGCTGATAAGTTAGAAAATGAGGATTTGCTAAACTGTTTAATCTTGTCTTATTAGTGAATATATAGGAAATACCTTAGTTCAAAAGTTTAAATCTGAACCAAAAAGAGAAGAAAGGGATAAGTGACAAAATCGAGATCTAAGCCCTCAGTTTTACTTTTACTTTTTTCAAAATAAATTTTGTGTGCAGCTTGTACAAAATACCACAGTTAATGACAATCAAACTATTTAATCTTGATAGATAAGTAGATTAGATAGAGAATAAAATATCTCATCAGTCTAATCTGAACCTTTGGATGACATAAGGATAGAAATAGATATTTTTTTCTTTCAAAAGAAAAATGATGTCAAGGGTTTGCCAGTCTAAATGCACCCAAAGGAAGAAAAAATTCTATAATATAGTGTTGGGTAGGTAGGATTGAGTTGCAACAAGCATGTTTTTTAGGAATTAAAGGTCACAGTCACAAAGAATAGCAGCAAATCAACAATTGCAGAATGAAAAATTTGCCAAGCACAAAAAAGGCACTAATATACAAAGTCCACAGATCTGAACTCTGAGGTTCTTGACACCTCCTAAAAGAGCTGCCCTCTACAAATGGAGCCACTATTAGTCTCCTGTATTCACAGCATCACTAGGTGAGTATGGATTTTCTACAAAATGTTGAAGATAGCATTTATTGACTATCAACTATCTTCAGAAATCTCACTTCCTTCATTATCTTCATTAAACCTTTCCACTATATCTCATTTTTCCTTTTCTAAACTACCCTTCTTCCTCCAGAACTTATGTTTTAACTTGACCCTCTAATTCTCACATTTTTTCCCCTACCCAAAGGCCCACTGTCATCTTCAAAAACCCCATTAAACCCCCTCACCTTAATCATTCTTCCTTATTCACACTAAAACAATGTAAAAAGTTCTTTTTACATTGTTTTAATTTTAAAAATTAGACTTTTTGAGACCCATTGTTTCATATTAAAACTCTGTTTTAAATAAATTAATCCTGCCCCTTTGAAAATTTTAGAACCATTTCTTTAAGGTTTTTAACCCCCTCACTGCGTTAAAAAACCTCCATATAACCCTCCCCTCTTCTTTAAAGCGCCTCTTCTTGTTTTATTAAACCCCCGGGCCCCGAATTCAACAAACCGTACCATGCATTAAAACTCGCCACATGTTCATATGGGCCCCACCTTCTACACCTATCCACTGAATTTTCTAACCCTGATTCCTGTTGGATCACTTCCACTAGATCCAACAGTCTACGATCGTTGTCACACAATTCTCTACATGGGGTTTAACACTTTTGAAACGTGAAAAATTGGTGGTTTTATTGTTTATACCCTTCGTCTCGCCTTTCCTGTCCAATGGAATTGCATCCATTGGCCCGAACCCGCTTACCACCTTTGCTCCGTGGAAAAACCACCTCCCTCGCATGCGAAAACCACCTTCTTCCTCCTGCCAAAACTCGATACCACCACCCAATTCAAACACTCCAAAGGCCTGTGCCTCTGCGATGAAGCCCTCGTCTGCCATTAACACCGCTGCAACCCTCTAAAACGTTCGATAAGCCCGAAGAAATGCATCAAAGCCATGAACGCAAGTTTTAAGTAATAAATTGTTTTCAAATGTTCAGGTAGCCAAGCTGAGAATGTGAGAATTTCATTCCAAAAGTCCAAAAGTATTTAAATAATTTCTCTGGGTGATGATCCAGAGGATCTTGTTTCATTAGAAGGACCAGAAGTGTAAGACCATGAATAATCATCAATGGATCATAACCATTGATGGTTATTTAAGCACTCCAACAACAGTAAGATTTCTCCACAACGCAGGGTAAATAAAAGAAAGAGGTTTTATAAAAGGGCCACGCAAAGGTGTAAGAAAATGAAGAAACACAATCAGCAAGAGAATAAAAAGGCTTTAAAAGGTTAATCAAAGTTAAATGCACGAACATAGGAAGATCAAGGTGAAATCAAAAGTCAGATATTAATATAAAAGATTAGCAGCAATTAATCATAGATTGAAAGATAGAGAGGTGGAGATAAAGGAAGTTAGAAGAGTTAAAAGGATAAATCCAAGTTTCAAGGCTTAAACAAAGTTTAAAGGACAAATCAAACGAATATTAGCATAGCAGATAGATTTGAATGCTAAAGTAAAATAACAGTTACTTCGCATGCACATTTTGGACACCTACATCCTGTTTCACTTCAATAAAGGAAATCACAGTTATTACAATAGTCAGAGATATTTCCCAGCTACTCAGTAGGGAAAATTTTAAGGATGGAAAATTATATTGAAGTTTATATCATTGGCGAATCCCACTAGTCCCTAATATGAAAATTATAAAATATTTATTGATATATTTGTAAAATTATTCAAATTTTTAATGATTTTATATATAGTATCTATATAATGTTGGAAATTTTTAAGGTTAAATAATTTTATATTTTAAAATTTGGGCAAATCATTTTTAAAAAAAGGGAAATTGGTGAATCTTTTTTTTGGAAAAATCATGGAAAATTAGCTCACCTACGAATATTAGCCCCTAAAATTTTCCATGCTACTTAGCAGTTATTGAAAAGGTTGACGAAAAAGCCTTAAAGTCAAACATATCCCAAAGTTAGCTCAGAAGTTAAAGTTCAGGAGTTATTATTACAATGAGTCGGTCTCAGATATTTTTCCTTGGGCCTTGCATGGTCTCAAAGGTCAAAAACACCTTAACTCTATAATAAATACAAATTTGAAACCCTAGCTTATGATCACCTCCTCATTTTGCAAATAAATATTGCATGTATTATTCATTTTTAGTGTTGGTTTGTGGATTGATAGTTGTTGAGCTATTTGATGAGTTGATAGGATAGATTTGAGAAAACTCTGAGTTGTAGAGTTCTTTTGCACTGAAGTAATGTAATTGTTTTGAACATCATTAATACAAGCACGTTCACAGGACTCTTAAGCTATGTTAATGGTGAAGATATATTTTCTTTGACAATGTTTTCCTTCTGTTTTCCATTATGTCCATGATTTCTCTAATAAAAGAACATAAATTTTAGATTAGGATATGCTCTCTTAGCACCTGATTCTATCTGCTTTCGTTATCTTAATGTCTTCTTCTACAAGGTCTGATTAGAGAATTATTAATTTCTCTCTAGTTCCACCTAGATTTTTGCCTTGAAACTGATTCAGTAGAGTATAGCCAAATAAGTCTATGGTATGCCCTCTCCTTTCGTCTTGCTTGAAATACTATTTTTAATGCCTTTCTTTGAAGTTTACTTAGTAGATTCCAGCCAAAAAGGTCTATGGTTTGCCCTGTCCTTTGGTTTGTCTCAAATTGTTGCTACAAAGGTCTTTTTAGTTGATTAAAGAATTCTTAATTGCTCTTTCATTATACTAACTGTTATCTTGAATGTTTTCTTTGTCTGAAAGAAATTTGAGGATCGCTGGATTGTTTTCTTAAAGGTTTTTCTTATTAGATTTTGGCTAAAGAAGTCTATGGTTTTCCCTGTCCTTTGCTTTGTCATAAATAGTTACCTGAAAAGCTTTTCTTGTTGAAGTAGAGTTAACGGATTCTTAACTGACCTTTAGTTTTGTTGTTTTCACAAATTACTGTCATTTCATATTTCATCTAATCTAAGAGATCCACTTTATATAGTTAGCTTTCCCTATGAAGTCCCTTGTAGAGTTGATGAAAAATTAAATCCTTTTATGACTCCATAGCCCAATGGATTAATGCTTTTCACAATTTGTCTATTCAACTGAAACACTCAACCACTTAATCACACAATCAAATAATCAACTGAACAAAACAAAGAGTCCTAGAACACCATAACTAGCCTAAGATCAAAAAACATAAGCATAAAGATATATAATTTACAAGCACATACATAGAGAAAGCCCTCTCTGAGTCCAAGAAGGACAGGTCCTTGGAATCCAAAGTGGTTTAATGTGGTGCCCTGTAAAGTTGTTCTTGCCAATCTTGCAAATCATGGGGAGAAAATAGGAGATATCCTTCCAAAAAAAATTTCACTATCTCAATTTTCCCATAACATTGAGCATGATAAGATAAGATATAAGCTATTTGAGTACCCAAACAAGAAAATAATTCCATCCAAAAATTTCCAATGAAAATGGGATCCCTATCACTTACAATAATATTTGGTTTTCTGTGTAGCTTTTAAATTGTTTCCATAAATGAAGTAGCAATTGTACTCCCTTTAAATGGATGAGATAATGCACAAAAGTGTCAATACTTGGTAGGCCTATCGACTACAACCATGATGACATTATTTCCTTCGTACTTAGGTAAAATTGTGATAAAATCCATTGAAACATCTTGGAAACATTGATTTGGATTGGATAAAAGATGTAGTAGACCAAGGGTCTTAACTATCTCAACTTTATTTTGCTAGCAAACCAAACATTTGAATATCAGATTTAAGGCCATCCCAAAATATTGTTTCTTCACCCCCTAGTATGTTTTTAAAAATCTCGAGTGTCCTCATAAGTGAGAGATGGGCAATTTGAAAAGAATATTTTTTGTTTTTTTGTGAATTATTACAAAGATATAAGCAATATTTGTACCATAAGGAATAATTTTTCCAATTAAATGTATAAGATGCACAGAGATCTTGCTGTAACTTTTGAATAAGTGTCCATACTTCTACATCATTCTTCCAGTCCCCCCTTTCTTCGTTTACCCAATCTGGTTGGATAACAAAAATGGCACAAATCAATGCTTCCGCATCCTCATCCTTTCTCAATAGTGCATGTGCAACAACATTTAGTTTCCTTTCTTTGTAGATGATTTCAAAGTTATAACCAAACATATTTGTGACCCATTTTTGCTATTGTTATGAAGATAGTATTTGCTCCAAAAACTATTTATGAATATCATGATCAATTTTTACCCTGAAGTGTATTCCCATTAGGTAAGGTCGTCATTTCTTTAGTGCACGTAATATTTCCAACATTTCATTCTCATAAATATATTTTTGTAAAAACTTCCCTTTGATTGGACAAATTTAAAAAAAATGGGTCTTCCTTCTTGCATTAAAACAACACCAATTCCATTTGCTGAGCTATCATTTTCCACAATAAAGGTTTTTGTGAAGCCTAACATAGCTAATACTAGTGCTTGGAAAATTGCTTCTTTAAGATGTTCAAAGGCCTTAGTTGCTTCAAGAGTCCATGAAAATGCATCTTTATTCAATAATGTTGATAGAGGTTCTTTTATTTTCCCAGAATTATTAATAGACTTGTGATAATACCCTCTTAACATAAGAAATCCTTGCAATTACTTTATGGTTGTGAGGAATTTCCATTCCTTAATGGCTTTAATTTTGTTCGGGTCTACCTTAACACCCTGCTGAGATAGAATATGACCCAGATATTCCACCTCTTGTACTCCAAAGAAACATTTGGAGGTTTTTACATATAATTATTTCTCCTTCAATAGTTTGAGCACCCTCTCAACATGTTTAACATGATTCTTACAAGACTTGTTGTAGATTAGTATATCACGAAAAAATAATAACACAAATTTTCTAAGCAAGGGTTTGAAAATGGAATTCATCAAACCTTGAAATGTATGTGGTGCATTGGTAAGGCCAGAAGGCATGACCAAAAATTCTTAATGACCCTTGTGAGTTCGAAATGTTTTTTTCAAAATGTCTTGAGTCTTCATTCTAATTTCATGATATCCTGAATAAAGGTCCAACATGGTGAAATAAATTTCCCCATGTAATTCAACCTATAATTGATCAATCACATGAATGGGAAATTTATCTTTGATAGTGAGCTTGTTGAGCTCCCTATAATCTAGACACATGTGCCACGATCCATCCTTTTTGTGCACCAATACTACTGAAGTAGAGAAATAACTTTGACTAGGTCCAATTATACCACCCTCTAGCATTTCTGCAATCATAAGTTCAATTTCACTCTTTTGCACATAAGGATATATGTAAGGACTGATGTTTGGAGGAAAAATTCCTAGAATCAAATGAATATCATTATCATGCTCATGAATAGGTGGGAGTCCTTTGCGAGTTTCGAACACCTTGGAATGATTGCCCAATATTTTTGGGAAATCTCGAGAAATAGATGATTTTTATGTTGGAACTTATAATGAGCATAATTGTGCATGACACCTCCTTGTTCTTTCTTCAGAATATTTGTCATGAAATTATAGCTTATTAAATTTCCCGGATTTCTTGTGATACCCTCTAATACAACTTCCTTTCCTTCCAAAAAATAATTCAAGAAAAGTTCTTGAAAATTTAAAGCTACCGTCCCGAAAGATTGTAACCATTATACTCCTAGTACAACATCAAGACCACCCATTGGAATGGAAATAATTGAATTTTCAATACATATTCCCGCATGGTTAGATTGATATTATGACACTTTCCAGAGTAATTTATAGTTCCCCCATTTCCACCATCACTTGACACTTTGGTGCTAGGTATAGGACACAATTCAATTCCTTGGCTACCTTACAATGAGTAAAATTATGGGTACTACCCAAATCAATAAGCATTATTACATTTTTCTTATTGATATGTCCTACTATCTTGATAGTTTGAGGAGTCTAAATTCCTGCCAATGCATTACATTATATGTTCATACTCATTTCCTCTTCCTCTAGCATTGGTTCTTGGTATATATCATCTTCTTTTGATGTTTCTTGTTCATTTTATTCCTCCTATTCACAATCTATGTGAAATAATTTTTTCTCAGCACATTTATAAACTTTAGTTTATTTTCTATCACAACTATAGAAAATCACTTTTGCTCTTATTTCTTCCAATTTTAGTGGTGAGAACCTTGTAGGTTGTGGAAATCTGGGAGTAGCAACACTTCCATATTTATAGTTGTGAGTGGTAAGCTTCCTTGTCACCATAATTTTTCTTTCAATTTTTCTTTCCAACCTGAATGCCTTCTCCAATGTATCAGGTTACCAAAGGAAAACCTCATGTTTGAAGTTATACTTTAAAGTACCTATGAAAACATCAATCCTATGTTCCTGTAGAATATTATTTACCCTTATATTCAATTTTGGAAAGTCCTTAATGTGCTCCTTCAATGAATCTTTTTGTTTTATATTTATCAATTGGCTAAAGAAGGTGTTGGTATTTGTACCCACATAATGTGCTATCATTTTATCTGTAAAAATTGACCAAGTGACCAGTGTTTTATGAGAAAAATTTCAGTGATCCCATAAAAGTTTATTTTGTTCTAAATGAAAAGTTGCAATGCGCACCTTTTGTGTGTTTTGTGTACTATGGAGCTAAAAGTATTGCTCCATTTGTAGTATCCAAGTTATCAGATCCTTGTCATAATACTTCCTCATATCTATATTTGCAATATGGTGGGTCTTAAATCCAACATTAGAGTCTATGAAATCACGATTAATGTTTCTTTTGTTCTCATCTTGAATTTCTTCTACAACCTTTTTGCCATTATGAAGATTTTCTTGTAGAAACTTTGTTAAACCTTCGATGTATTTCTTCCAATATTCCAGGTTTCCTTCTATTCCATCCATATTAGCTTCCATGACATCCATCTTAGCTTCCATTACATTCTTCAAACCATCAATCTTAGCTTCCATGCCTTTCTTCAAACCATCCATGTTTCCTTCTATACCATCCATATTAGCTTCTATGCCATCCATCTTAGCTTCCATGCCATTATTCAAACCCCCCATCTTAGCTTCCACGCCTTTCTTCAAACCATCCGTCTTAGCTTTCATTTCATTTTTTGTTACTCTTTGCGAGAGCTAAATTTGTTGCACTTGTTCTTGTAATTTTGATATATCATGTTGCACTTGTTCCTCTTCATTAGTCATAATAGAGCTTTGTGAGGGATTAATAGGTGTTGAATTATTTCTAGGGGGGATTTTAGAACCCAATACTAATCTCTATGCTTAAATATTCCCTTGGAATCACTTCTAACTATTTTTTCAAACAATATTTATGCAATTTTTTAAAAAAATACACATTTTTCTTGCTTTTGACTAGCTAGATATTCAAAGTGATATATCTCTGTAATTTCAGATACCCAAGATTTATCTTTAGTCCTTTAGTATCCGTATGAATATTATTTCCAATGCCATGGGCGAGACTTGAATTGGATTCTTCAAGGCAATGTTATGCCCAATCTCCCACATTGACCTAATTATGGACTCGTTCCATAGAGAAAACTTAAATGAAATGCCACGTGTCATTGTTTCCTCCTTCGGATCTAAAATCGATACACTAGAAACTACAGTCTGTGTGATTTTGGTTACCATATACAAAATTCCAATCTGATACTCAGAGAAAGAGTTACGACGATTTTCCAAAGGTCGCCTCTTTCAGATGAAATTTAAAAGCCTACAAAAACCGTAACTTCCACAGATAATAACTTCGAAACTTGTGCAAACCAAGATCTGAAATTTTTACAGGAAGTTCCCCAATATTTCTTCGCAAATGGCTTTTATTTTTATCTTTCGAACCTTCGTAGAAATTTTTTTACAGATAAAAGTCCACAATGACCTGTTTTAAACACCGAAATCCTAGAATCCAAAGCTCCCATACAAAATTTTATGAAACCAACTCCAAAAATAGAAGAAAAGAGAGATAAATGCGTTAGAAATAAAATACTTCAAGGGGGAACCTTCTTTACATTACATAAATGAACTATTATTGGATGACAGAAATGACACAACCTCCTTTATATATATAGGAGTCCATGGGGTCATAATATAATCTTAACCTACCAAACAATAATAGTGTAAGGGCACGATAATAATAATAGGGAGACTATAGGGGTACAAAAATAACAATAATGGGGCTACACTAACAATAATAAGGGACTACATTAATAATATAGGGCCTTAACACAGCTAGCGCATGACCCTTCTCTTTTCAGCCATATCCATTTTAACTAGCTCGAGATTTTTTTAAATTTTTAGCCATTCCTTTATAGTTTTATACAACTTCAGGGCTAATATAACTTATGATGTCACTATGATCAATTAATCGATAAATAGATCAGTTAAGGATAATACCTTCTATGTCAACCATGGTGGATTAGTGCTCTTCCTATCACTCCTACAACATTGCGCCAATGTGTGTAATGTTTCTAGATATATTGTTGATGATGGAAGCATATTTTATATTTTGAAGGTGTTGTATTGATTTTCTGTTATAAAGGAAATTTTGTAAATGGTGGGACTCACCACAACCTGACCACTTTAATGTCTCTCTGTCGTGCCCATTCATTCCTTTACAATTTTCAATTTTCCTACACCGAGTCTGGGTCTTCCCTTCCAACTTCTAGGATTATCCTTTATTCTTGTTAAAGCTATGTTTTTCCCCTTCTTTGCTAGTCTTCTTAAAATCTCCACATTTTCATCGCTTACTATTTTGAATTTGTCATTATTTATTTTATTAAGCTAGGATTTTGAGTTATCATTATTTTATTTGTCTTGATTGTATTAAATTCTTCTTTTTCAAATAACCTCATCCATAGTATTAGGCTTATCATACTCAATTTTCGCCTTCAAGTAGGGTGGAAGACAACTTAGGAACTGCTAATTTTTTTCTTTCTTTTCTTTTATATTAGGCACACAACATAGTAAATGTGTAAATTTAGTTATCATTTCATCCATACATTTCTATCCTAATTCCAAATCATGAAATTCCTTATCCCTATAATCCAAATATCATTTTTCTAGGTACTTCTCCTTTGATAATCGTTGGAATTCCTCCTAGTTAATTTATTTTCCTTCCAATTTATGAATTGTTCAAACTTCTTCCTCCTAAAGGGACTCTTTCCTATGTAGTCGTTAAGTGGCTAACTTGGCCTTTAACTAAGTGGTACAGTCATAAACTTGAAAATATCAATTTATGTTAATCAAACAAACTTCTACCACTTCCTCCTCCATTACCTTCCATTTAGAGGTATCTTCTTTATTTTCAACTTCTTCAATTCCCTCAGAAAAAAATTCATTTTTTTGATCTATCAAATTTTTAATTATATGTTCTCGCTAAGCACTCCCTTTTAGTAATCACTTTTAGTAATCATTCATGATTATCACAAAGGTTTCATATTTTAGTTTGCATATTTTTCATCATGTTTAACATTTCTCTCATAGGGACTTAGGCTTGGTGGCGTACATGTACCTAAATCTCGTCTTCACAAATGTGACTATCATCATGAGCTTTTATTATTATATAATTCTTTTTATTTATTTATTTATTTTAAATTTTTTTCATATATATATATATATTATTTATTTATTTTTCTTATTTTCCTTTGTATTAACTAATCAAGTCCAACAAATTTTCACTAGTAGTTAAATTCTCCAAAACACTTGCATTGTGTAACATCCCTCTCCAAGGAAAAATAATCATAATGTTATATTTTAAGGCAAGTGGACCTAGATTGTGATTGTTTTTTAGAAAATATTTTCAATCAAGAACTCTTATAAATATAGAATCAAATTTGTCTCATCCCTGAGTGAGGAAATGATAAGATTTTACACTTTACAACGAATCAAAAAGTCCCACTTACTATTTTCCACGAGAGAGATTGATCTAATGTCAAATTTTACTATGTTTTCTAAGTCATATATTTCTCGTGGTCATTGGGCAAATATACGTTCTTGTTTTATTTTTCCTTCCCAATTTACCACTCTACAATTATATATATATATTCAAAGGTAATAACATTCATTATTTACTCTAATCTAATTTATAGGTAGTCGTGTAGACTTGTTTTTCCCTAACAAAATATATGTTACGAAAATCTTCCCATCATATGAAAATTATTCATAGCTTAATGTATATATCAATTTCAAAAACCTCAAGAGGCTACTCTTAAAACTGTCCTTCATTCACCAGGATAACGCTTGATCCATAAAAGAATGTATAGTTGCCTCAATTCTCTTATATAGTAACTATATAATAATTTAAGGACCACCCCATGGCGTAAATAAGGTTTATATGTTATATCGTATCCCGTTCCCATATTGCAACTTCTAATTTATCATATTTATTGTTTCGAAAACACCACACATCGACAATTGTAATGAAAACTGGGTTTGTGCATGGCTACATGTTAGGAGGTTATCTCATTGGTCTTTGTGCTTATGAGGCTTCTTAGCATTGACATTCCACATGCATTAGGGCTTTGATGGATGACGGTTGGGTTTTGGGTTCGGTTTTGGTACTACCCTCACACACGGTATCACACTAGCCTCATTTGCTCTCTCTCTTCTCCAACATTTTTACCTCTGTCACGCCTTTGTATAGGTTTTACCCTTATGGCAGTCAACTCTCTATTGCTACTTATTGAAGTCGCTTGACTTTCGTGACTTCAATATGTCAAAGCGATGGCGGCTCTTCGATGTGTACTTTTCGAGGTTAGGGTTTTATTTCTCATTTACTGTAAAATTTGTATATGTCAGCTCTGATGGTAGTTTTTAAAACATGTTGGAGTCTTCCTTCTTTTTATTCAAATTATAGCATTTAAATTTCATTTTGGGTTTGTTTATTCAAATTATTTCATTTAAATTATAGGAAAGCACTGGTTGGTTGTTATGCAAAAGTGAAATAAGATATTGTAGAAGTTAACCCTAGGTGGTATCCCTTCTTCATACCAAATATTTAAATAAATTATTTTTTTAACGTTGTATTTTATCGTACCCGTAAGAGCAGAAGAGAAACCATGGATCCTCTACAACAAAGGTATGGTTTCTTTTAATAACGATATCGACCTAAATATGTTTATTGTATGTTATTCTTTCATTTTCTCTTCCATCATCGTCACTTGCAAAAAATTCTTGGAAAGTTGTAGGTTAGAATCTCTTCTACTTAGACACGACTATCTCATTAAGGGGGGTTTCTAGTTTTCACTTGGAATTAATACCCAACTGGAAAACTATCGATGCTCGCTCTTAGTTTTTTCTTGATTTGCTTCACGGTACTGAGTCGTGAGGCCAATCCAATTCTTAAAGTTTCATGACATTGGGTTTATAGCCTTACATAGAATTTTTTTTTAAGCAATTTGGATAAATTTGAAAGAATTTATTGTTATATATTTTATATATAAAAAGATGTTTAGCCTTGGAATATTGTGCCAAGAATTTCTTTCAAATTTTTAAATGTCTTTTTCGTATTCTTATGAAGTTATAATGTGTATTTGAAGTTTGATATAATATAATATTGCACTTACCTCTAGCCCGAATGTTTTTGACAGAGAAACTTGCATCTAGTCACCACATGATTCCCCTTAATCTACGCAATCTCATTATTATGTTAAAGATTAGTGTTAATATTTATGCTTATTGTACTTTTTATAAAATATTTCTGGTTTAATCATTTAAAATTATGGTTAATATATTGTTAGGAAATTTAAATAATTACTATTATTTTGTTTTTTTTAAAAAGATATTTTGGAAAAAAAAATTAATTTGGCTAATGAAAAAGATTTATATGGAATTTATTCCATAAAGTAAAGACTGATGGTAAATAAATATTTCAAGATTGACACTTGTTTGAATAGAAAACCTTTCAAACAGTTACCCAATTTTTGACAATAAAAATATAATCGTGATAAGGTTTGGGGTTTCTGTGTTAGGTGACTTAAAAACAGTAGAAATTTTGAATAGATATTCTAGAACTCGTGTTAACTAGTGGAATACTTGAGGAATTTTCTGAGATTGTTGGAATTGGAGATTCGACCGGATTGTTTTGAAACTTGGAGCACGAGGAGAGTTGGAAGATGTAATAGCTCCACTTGTGTTAGTGAGGAAATCATATGATTCAGAGTATTGGAGACAGATAAGTACCTTAATTATTTTTATTAAGAGTTATTTGATTTACATAAGGAGAGATTTGTGTGTAGAATTAGTAAAGTATGGAAATTCTGTACATGTTTAATTATCTCGCGTAAGATAAGATTTTGTGCTTGATAAATTATTTTCTAGTTTTACACAAATAAAATAAAATATATAGAACCATCAACAAGGCAAGCACTATTGATAGAAATAAATTGCGGAGAATTGTTATCATAGATTCCTCTATTGAAGATTCTGTGAACGTTGTACTCTGCTTCCTATGATATTACATGGACAAATTGTCGGGACATAGTTCCTTTATAACTAGAAGAAAAATTAGAAGGAAATAGAGATAAAAAGGAAGGAATGCTAGTATTCCTTCTCCTGAGTATGGATAAAACTATCTGAATACAAGAAATAAAATTGATTTATAAAGGAACTATAGTTTATCATTTAGTTCACCGACCGAAAATTCCAATATGAGAAAATACAAGATAACCTTCTCATAAAATCTTGTGTTTAGAAGCACAAAAGCAAGTTCCAGAACTTGAAAATGGTCAGGATTGCTATAAGAAAATAACAGAACAATAATCTAATTATGTAGCACAAAACTACCAAGTAAAAACGCTACCCAATTTATTTATATTATAAAACCAATCATTCATTGTTCAAAAAATTACTAGCAAATTACAAAAGGAAATGTAAGGAGAGACTAGACTAAAAATACAGAGTTTGAAGTCTGAGTATTAGAGAACGTTCATGGTAACAATTCATTTATACACAGATATGAGAACTACAGTAATGGTCACATTATCATTTTACAAATTATACTCGGATAAGTGAACTGGATAAGAAACCATGCTAAGTAGCTTGTTCTTTAATACATAACAAAGGGTTAAAATCTCATACACATAACAACATTAGGAGGAATATCCTCTTGGAATTTCTTTCATAGTGAAGATATAAGTCCTTAGAAAAATATAATAAATTCCAGAAGGATTTTCACATTTCCACTGTAAACAACTTAAATGAAAAGAAAATAATAAGGGAAGTATTACATAATAAGGCGTAAAAAACCTTAAGTCTCAGGAGGTGAGTCGAGGCAGGATTTATGGAAAAAAATATTCCCTTAACAAAAAACAAATACTCAAGCTCTGACCCTATTCTAATTATAAAGGTTTAGCATGCATGAAGAATGTAGTGTTGATTTCCAAATAGACCCGATATGAACCACGGTGTAAGGTTGGAGATGCGAACAATACCTGTGTAGAGGTTTCCACGGAAAAAAAACAAAGAATTCATCGATACCCAGCAAACCATGGCAGCAAAAAAATTGACTGAGAAATTAATTCCTGTCATATACCTGCATAGAGAAATATATATTGATATGTTACAGCTGGACTTAAATTAATTTTGCAAATGCTATTACCGGAAAGAAAAACCTTAGTAACTAAAATTGAATGGTAGAAGACAAAAAGGTTAAGACGAAATACCTTGAGGAATTCCTTTGGAAGATGGACCTTTACATCTACAACTAGATAAATAAAAAAAGAAAAAAAATAGGAATTAAACCTCATATCAGAAAGTTGGGGTTGAGCCTTTAAAGCTAGGAGAAACAAGAAGATTGCAAAAATGGCCTAGATTATACCTGTTATAAGAAATATGAAGTGTTTTGGACAACATCGTTTGGTTGGAGGAGAAAATTCTCTTGTGGTGTGCAAATCTGCAAAATGAAGTAGCATAAACCCTATATATATGAACGCAGTTGCTCGAGGAAATCTAACAGATAAAAAAAGGGGAATTATAAGAATAGTAACTCTACAAATCTATAGGCACAACACTAGTAACCAGCAACCCTCGTAAGGGATAAAGCCAAATCGGCAAAGGCTAGGTTCATTGCTGCAAAGTTACCTTACCCCTAGCAACTTCAGTTTGAATTAACTAGAGATTGGGTTGGCGGTGAATTCAACCCACTGAAATGATAGATCATCAACCGTAGAACCAAAATTTCATCCGACGGAGTAGAGACTACCACCTGTCCAAGCTCAAATCCAAATGCGATTTGGGTAAAGGGAAAAATCTGCGAGAGAAAATGGTTGATTAAATGCCAAGTAAGTCACTAATGTCGAGATGTCAGTTAGACAGATTTAGAATTAAATACTCCACCTTAGGAAGCTGAGGATCATAACGTCAGTGAGTTGGTTGATGTAACTGCGAAAAATAATAAGAATCAATAAGTGTGAAAACATAAAACTAATGTTTTGAATCAGAATTAAACTATTAACAGCAAAATAAATTTCTAGAGTATGTGATTAATGTCCATAAAGTAAAAAATATCTGAGTTAATAAGGCTGGATGGTAAATAGTTTAGGTAAACAAATATGTATTAATAAATCAACAAGTCAATATAAGTATGGAAGTATTGAATACAATCTGTGTAATGAATTTTTTTTATTTTCATATTTACTGTTACGTAATTGGTAATTGGTGAATGTTACAAGTGGTATCAGAGTGGAATTTGTATGTTGGGACCCTTTGGGTCAACTAACGTTTTAAATTATGTATTACTGATGCACAAAGAGAGAGAGTGAGAACAAAGAAATCATGAGGAGAATGCCAGTGCAGCAGTCACCTCCGAATGCCTGGGAAACCCAACCTCGACCAGAGATGGACCCAGAATTATGGGTACATCTAGGCATGGAGTAGTACCAAAAAACCAGTAGACTATTAGAGGAGTAGTAGCACCAAACTAATATCCTCTTAAGCACCGTGAATAAGTTGCAAGAATAAATGGAAAGGGGGCATGATGATATTGCATGTGTGATGCATGAACACAAAATAATATTAAAAATCCTTTTTGACAAAAAAAATGAGGAAAATGAGAAGCCCAGTACTAATAAAGAATTTCAGGAAAGAAATGAACAACAAAATAGAGATCATGATACTGAAATAATGGAAAGAATTCAGTCTCAATGCAGTAATAGTAATAAGAACTATAAGTATGCTGAGTTAGATAATGTATCAAATCAAAAAGAGGAGAAAATACAAAAGGTGGAACTACAAGGTGAATTCCAGAAAATAAAACCTCCTACGTTTGATGGAGTGGAGGAGGAAGTGGCTGAGGCATGGCTAATAAACATGAATGAGTATTTTCAAGTATATGAATACAACAGTAATCTTAAAGCAAGGTTGGCTATCTATTAGTTAAGGGAGAAAGCAACCTTATGGTGGGAGGAAGTGAAAAACGTCCCTAGAATTGATGACCAAGATGTAACTTGGGATGCTTTCCAACATTATTTCAAGGATAAATACTTAACAGAATGTTTTTATTATGAAAATTTTAGGGAGTTTCATGATTTTAAAATGGGACAAATGACTATGGATGAATATATCACTAAGTTTACTTCTCTACTATGTTACGTTCCCTATCTAAGGTATGAAAAGGATAAAGCACAGAGATTTCTAAGCAGTTTACCAACTCATATGAAAGAACATATTGAGTTTGTAAATCCAAAGACCATGGACGAGGCAAACAGAAAAGCTAGATTCTGCTACTAGCAAGCCAAAGAAAAAGGTGAACAAAGAAAGAATTCGCAGGCAAAGGAACACCATAAGGGTAGTTCTGGGTTCAAAAGAAATAGAATGAACAACTTCAAGGATACTGCCAGAAGCTCACTTAGCAAACAATTTGGAAGGAGTCATCAAAGAACGAGGTGGCCTACAAAAGATAAACCCACAGAAGCAAACCAGAACAAGCCCTGAATCAGAAACCAACTTTATAGTGTTGGGGGTGTGGTGAGGCACATTATTACAAAAATCGTCCACAGCAAGGTAGAAGTGAGGCAGTTACCAATTTGCAGGAGGCTTCAACAGTGGTTGATGTTGCCAAAAACATACCTCGAATTAATGCAACATTGGAAGACTAACAAGCAGACTACCAGCGGACAATGATTGAACTCGAAGATAAATTGTTGACTCAAATTGTTTCTATTTTGGTATACCCAAGCGCAATTTTAAGCTATAGAAGTCCAAAAATAGTAGAAATTTGTAAGTTACAAAGTCTGAAATTTAGAAAACCTTGGTTAGTAGAGCTAGCTACAGGAGCTAACAGAAAATTTAGTGCTAGCATACAAAATTGTGCACTAAAAATTAATGAACAGGAGCTAACCATGGATCTAAATGTACTACCTTTAGGGAATTATGACATGTTACACGGCATGGACTGGTTAGAGAAGCACTGGTCACTGGTAGACTACAAAGAGAAGATTATCTATTATAGAACAGAAGATGGTAATTGCCAAGAAATTCAAGGAATAAAGAAACCTTTACAGTTGCGTCCAATCATAGCATCTCAAATTGGTAAGTGCATAAGAAAAGGATATTATCTGTACACCATACAGGTTGGTTTTGCAAATTCTAAAGAGAAGGCTCACAGGCTGGAAAATATACCAATATTCCAGGAATTTGTGGATGTATTTCTAGAAGAGATACTAGGCTTACCACCTAGAAGGGAGATAGATTTTACCATTGAGTTGCTACTTGGAGCATCACCAATTTCAAGAACACCTTACTAAATGAGTATACCTGAATTAACTGAACCGAAAATACAGTTACAGGAATTATTAGATAAGGGGTATATCAGGCCAAGTGTATCGCCTTGGGGAACACTTGTACTATTTGTAATGAAAAAATACGAAACTATGCGGATGTGCATGGATTATTGCCAACTTAATAAGATGACAGAGAAAAATAGATATCCTTTATTGCAAATCGATGATCTATTTGACCAAGTAAGAGGAGCGACTGTGTTTTCGAAAATAGATCTAAGATCTGGATACCACTAGGTCTGGATAAAGGATTCAGACATACATAAAACATATTTTCGTACTGGGTATAGACACGACGAGTTTGTGGTGTTACCTTTTGGATTAACTAATACACCAAAAACCTTTATGAGGTTAATGCATATTGTATTTCACCCTTATCTGGATAATTTTGTGGTGATTTTTATTGATGATATTTTAGTCTATTCAAAGAATGCAGAAGAACACATGGAACACCTCTGGAAGGTGTTGGAATTGCTAAGGAAACATCAGCTGTAAGGTAAGTTCACCAAATGTGACTTTTTTAAGGAGGAGATTGAGTATCTTGGTCATGGAATTTCAGCTGAGGGTATTTCTGTTGACCCTGAAAAAATCAGAACAATCATGGAATGGAAAATTCCACAAAACGTAGCATACATCAAATCCTTCATGGGATTGGTTGGTTATTACCAACGATTTATTGAGGGATTCTCAAAAATTTCTTTTCCAATCACTTCATTGCAAAAGAAAGGAAATATATTTAAATGGACCAAGGAATGTCAAGACAGTTTTGAGAAACTGAAACAATTATTAACTATAGCTCTAGTATTGAAGGTAGCTTATCCTCATAAAGAGTTTGAAGTCTGCACAGATGCGTGCAAAGAAGGAGTTGGAGTGACTTTTTCACAAAAAGGTAGAGTCATTGCCTATGAGTCACTAAAACTAAAGGAGCATGAGCAACAGTACTCAACTTACGATCTGGAGTTGACAGCAGTAGTGCATGTACTCTAGGTATGGAGGCATTATTTTCTTGGGAAACGATTTTTGCTCAAAACTGATCAAAGTAGTTTAACCAGCTACTGTAAGCAAGCTGATCTCAATGCTCATCAGGCAAGATGGAATTCCTTTATGAGCGAGTTTTATATTGACATACAACATGTAAAAGGTAAGGAGAATAGAGTAGCTGATGCATTAAGCTGGAAATTACATGGTATTTATGAAGTATATTATAATCAAGTTGAGTACAAATTTTTGGAGCAAATAAAAGCTGGAGAAAATAAGGATCCTGAGTATAAGTTTATATGGAAACAAGAAAAGGAGTTCCAGGATCAAGGAAAATCTACAGATTATGAAATTGATAAGGATGGGTTGCATATTTTTAGAAAGAAAATATTTATTCCAAATCAAGACAAGTTGAAGGATTTGATATTGAATGAATATCATCGAAGTAACTATGCCGAACATCCTAGTTATTAGAAGATGTTAACAGGAATACAAAAGAATTATTTCTGGCCAGGTATGAGGAGAAATATTGCAGAATATCAGAACAAGTGCTTAGAATGTGAGCAAGTAAAAGTGGAACACTGACACCCAGCCAAGGTGATGCAGCCTATACCAGTACTTGAATGAAAGTGGGACGTGATATCATTGGACTCCATCACAGGTTTACCAAGGTCAAAGAAGAATAATGACTCTATAATGGTCATGTTGGATCAGTTAAGTAAATCAACACACTTTATACCGGTGCAATCCACTTATAAGAAAGTACAGATAGCAGACATATTTATGCGAGAAATATTTCGATTACATGGCTTTCCAGAGATTGTCATATCTGATCGAGATGTAAAGTTTACATCATCATTCTGGAAAACGTTGTTCATAGGTATGGGGACTCAAATTAATTTCAGCACTGCTTATCATCCACAATCGGATGGAAAAACAGAGCACGTAAATCAAATTCTGGAAGACATCTTACATATGTATGTAATGCAATGACCAACTAGGTGGGAAGAGTATTTACACCTAGTGGAGTTTTCATATAATAATGGCTATCAGAAATCACTCAAGATGAGTCCGTTTGAAGCTTATATGAGAGGCAGTATAGAACTCCTGTTAATTGGAATAGCCCAGAAACCAAGTTGATGCTTGGTCCCAACATGCTAGCAGAAATGGAGGCTGAAATAAAGAAAATTTGGAAAAATTTAAAGGCAGCTCATGACAGACAAAAAAATATTTGCAGATAAAAAAATAACATATCGTGAATTCAAAATTGGGGACCATGTGTATGTAAGGATTAAGCCAAATTAGAGCACTATAAGGTGGGCTTCATGCGCCAAGTTGGCTCCCAGATTTTTTGGTCGATTCCAAATATTGGAGTGAGTAGGACTTGTGGCTTACAAATTAGCCTTGCGTGTTCATATATGAGTGCATAACGTCTTTCATGTATCGTTATTAAAAAAATACATTCACGACTCAAAACATATAATCCAATGGCAGAATATTCAGGTAGAATATAAATTTTAGATTGATTAAAATATATTATAAATTATGAGTAAAATTGATTTCAGATTGTTGTATTCAGGTTGAATCAGATGGATAATTTCTAGTCGAACCTCACAGTATAATTGATTGGAGGGCTATCATGCCCTAGAAGTGAGCCATTGCCCAAGTTAAAGTGCAATGGAAGCACTTTTTCTCGGAGGAAGCTACTTGGGAGGATGAAGGTTTTGTGCAGGAAGCCTATCCTGAACTTCTACAGGAGTAGAATAAGAACACCAAGGACGGTGTTCACTTCCAGGGGGGAAGTTGTAACCACTTTTTTAATCATTTTAAAATATGGTTAATATATTGTTAGGAAATTTAAATAATTACCATTATTTTTTTTTATTTAAAATAAAAAATGATATTTTGAACAAAAATTTTAATTTGGTTAATGAAAAATATTTATATGGATTTTTTTCCATAAAGTAAAGACTGATGGTAAACAAATATTTCAAGATTGAGAGTTGGTTAAACAAAAAACAGATCAAAAAGCTACCCACCTTTGAGGATAAAAATATAATCTTGGTAAGATTTGGGGGTTCTGTTCGGTGACTGAAAAACAATAGAAATTCTGAATAGATATTCTGGAACCAGTGTTATCTAGTGGAATACTTCAGGAATTTTCTGAGATTTTTAGAATTGGAGATTGGATCGGATTGTCCTAAGTTCTCTTCCAGAAAATTCTGTCAACTATAAGGCTCAAAAATTGGAGCAAGGGGGAGAGTTGGAGGACGTAATAGCCCCAGTCGTGGTAGGGAGGAAATCAAATCAGTCAGAGCATTGGAGACAGATAAGTACCTTAATTATTTTTATTAAGAGTTATTTGATTTACATAAGGAGAGATTTATCCGTAGAATTAGTAAAGTATGGAAATTCTATACATGTTTAATTCTTTGGCATAAGATAATATTTTGTGTTTAATAAATTATTTTATGGTTTTACACAAATAAAATAAAATATATAGAACCATCAACAAGGAAAGCAGTATTGATAGAAATAACTTGCGGAGAACTGTTATCACAAATTACTCTATTTAAGATTATGTGAAAGTTGTACTCTGCTTCCTATGATATTACATGGACAAATGGTCTAGACATAGTTCCTTATATAACTAGAAGAAAAATTAGAAGGAAATAGAGATAAAGAGGAAGGAATGCTAGTATTCCTTGTCCTTAGTAAGGATAAAACTATCCGAATACAAGAAGTAAAATTAATTTATAAAGGAACTATAATTTATAATTTAGTTAAACGATGGAAAATTTCAGTATCAGAAAAGACAAGATAACCTTCTCATAAAATACTGTGTTTAGAAGCACAAAAGCAAGTTCCAGAAGTTGAAAATGGGTAGGATTGCTATAAGAAAATAAGGGAACAATAATCTAATTATGTAGCATAGAACTACCAAGTAAAAAAACTACCCAATTTATTTATATTATAAAACCAACCATTCATTGTTTAGAAAATTACTAGCAAATTACAAAAGGAAATGTAAGGAGAGACTGGACTAAAAATACAGAGTTTGAAGTCTCAGTATTACAGAACATTCGTGGTAACAATTCATTTATACACAAATACGACAACTACACTAATGCTCACATTATCATTTTACAAATTATACTCCAATAAATGAACTGGATAAGAAACCATGCTAAGTAGCTTGTTCTTTAATACATAACAAATAAATCCTACATGCATAACAAAGACAGAGGATTATCATCTCATCTCTTCCGTAGCAGATACAAGTCCTTAGAAAAATATGATAAATTCTAGAAGGATTTTCACATTTCCACTATAAATAACTTAAATGAAAAGAAAATAATAAGGTAATTATTACATAATATGGCGTAAAAACCCTTAAGCGTCAGGAGATGAGTTGAGGCAGGATTTATGGAAAAAAAATTCCCTTAACAAAATAAAAAATACTCAAGCTCTAACCTTATTCTAACTATAAGGGTTTGGCATGCATGCCGAATGCAATGTCGATATCCGAATAGACCCGATATGAACCACAGTGTAATATTGGAGACATAAAGAGTACCTGTGTAGAGGTTTGCATGGAAAACAAATGAATAATTAATCGATACCCAGCAAACCATGGCAGCAAACAAATTGACTAAGAAATTAATTCGTGTCAAATACCCGGATAAAGCAATATATATTGATATGTTGCAGCTGGACTTAGATTACTTTTGCAAATTCTATTGCTGGAAAGAAAAACATTAGTAACTAAAAGTAAATGGTAGAAGAAAGAAAGGTTAAGACGAAATACCTTGAGGAATTCCATTGGAAGTTGGACCTTTACATCTGCAACCAGATAAATGAAAAAAGAAAACAAAATAGGAATTAAACCTCATAGAAGAAAGTTGGGGTTGAGCCTTTAACGCAAGGAGAAACAAGAAAATTTTAGAAATGACCTAGAATATACCCGTTAGAATAAATATGGAGTGTTCCGGATAGCATCGTTTGTTCGGAGGAGAAAATTATCCTGTGGCGTGAAAATCTGCAAAACGAAGTAGCATAGACCCTATATCTATGAACATAGTTGCTGGAGGAAATATAAAAGATAAATAAAAGGGGACTTATAAGAATAGTACCTCTACAAATCTATAGGCGCGTAGCACTGGTAACCAGCGACCCTCGTAAGAGATAGAAGCCAAACTGGTGAAGACCAAGTTCGTTGTTGCAGATTTATCCTACCCCTAGCAACTTCAGTGTGAATGAACTGGAGATTGGGTTGGGGGTGAATTCAACCCATTGAAATGATATATCATCAGCCGTAGAACCAAAATATCATGCGATAGAGTAGAGACCACCACCTATCCAAGCTTAAATCCAAATGCGATTTGAGTACACGGAAAAATCGGCTGGAGAATATGGTTGATTAAATGCCAAGTAAGTCACTAACATCGAGATCTCAGTTAGATAGATTTAGAATTAAATACTCCACCTTGGGAAGCTCAAGATCACAATGTCGGTTATTTGGTTGATTTAACCACTAAAAATACTAAGAATCGATAAGTGTGCAAACATAAAACTAATGCTTTGAATCAGACTTAAACTATTAACCGCAAAATAAATTTCCATAGTATGTGACTACCATCCATAAAGTAAAAAATATCTGAGTTAATAATTCCAGCTGGTAAATAGTTTAGGTAAACAAGTATGTATTAATAAATCAACAATTCAATATAAGTATAGAATTATTGAATAAAATCCGTGTAATGAATTTTTTTTTATTTTCATATTTACTATTACATAATTGGTAATTGGTGAATGTTACACTCCCTTTGTATGTTTTCACTAGTACATGTGTGATATTATACATATCAACATATAGAACACACTTTATTATGTGTGATGTAGTTTAATATATTGAAATAATGAAAATATTTCTAGTTGTTATTTAAACCTCTATAACTTCTGTGAAGGCTTTTCTATCTTTCTACAGAAATAATATTTGAGAATATATAACAATTTTAGAATAAATATTTTATTATCTTCTATTTTTACAATACTATTAATTCTCTTTACTTTTATCTCAATATTTGTACATAACTAGAATAGAGAAATGAATGGGAAAATAGTTAGTTTCTTTTTATGGTTTCATGTTATCTCTTGTTTAAACATACTAATTTAGAAGACTACCTAGGCCTACCCTAGGCCTACCATTTCTTATGAGAGCTATATATTAGAGTTCAAGACTGCTACCATCCTAAGTCAATCAACACCCAAATTGTCTAGTAACTTCATAGGTAACTAACTTGGGTTCAAACTCTAGAATTAAACCTCTAATTATTTACAATTTACAATATATAAATATAAACATTTTTCTTGACATTTTCTTTTTATTATTTTCTTGTTTATACTAATTCAAAAAATTATACAATTATTGTTAATATAATTTTAAAATTCTTTCTTTATTAAAAACCCTTACTTGTATCCATCTATTTCCAGAGTCTCTAGAATATACATTATCTTTCCCATGACAGAAACCTATAGAAGTGTACATACCACTTAATCTAGGACAAGTTAGGAAGGCACAATGATATCCCTCCATAAATCTTATAATTTACAAAATATAGCTTTCATAATAAATTCACATGAGAGAATTCAATATCTATTCTATTTTTCCTTTTTTTATTCTTACCCTAAATTTTGTAGAAAATACTCTGAAATGAAAAAAAACTCACCTAATATTTCCTGGAAATGTGATAAGCCCTCACACAGTCCTCCCAACCATAAGTTGGGTTCCAAAACTGGCTACTGCTAAGTTGTACTCATCTATGTCACCTAACAATTATGAGAATATTTTCGAGGTATTTCCTCTTGAACCCAAAAACAAATTTACTAGATTTATTTATATTGGGTTCCAACCATTTTTTCTCTCGAGAATCAACATCTTTCTCTCCCAATTGAATACTAATGGAAACACGAGAATTTTCCTTCTTTTGTTCATGCCCCATTTTTAAAGCATAACTAATTCTAACTATTTCCTTGACAATTAGGAGTTAAGTTACACCTCACAACCCTTAACACATTCTCAAGAGTCTTAACATTAAAAAAAAAACATTTTCTTTTTCATTAAAAAAATATATAAATATTTACATCAACCATTATTTTCTATACTTCTAACATTTTAGTCACAATTAGATAATAAGTTGTGATTCATTACCCATGTGTGTTAGAGTGTCATTGTGGGTGGGAGCACCTATTTTGGGTGGCGTCTAAGCATTTGTGATCCAGTGAACGGAGAAGAACAATTTATGGTTGAGCCAAGATATGTTGCTCAATATGTGCTCTAGTACAAGCATGGTACTAATGGTCATGGATGATTTGAGAAGAATAATTGCAGATTCACAATGTTGAAGGTAAAAATATTTTATGAGGATATCACTTTAGTTTGGGATCTATTATGATTTCATTGGATGAGATAGAAGCATAACATATTTTAGTTGGTCTAGCAAGCTAAGAAGCAATATGGATTTTGAGGCTACATGCAGTATTATATTAATGTAGTGAAGGTGAATACCATGATGAAAAGAAAAGGAAAATCAAGATCAAGTACCAATACATTCACAACATTGTGAAAAAGGAAAAAATAAAGCTCCAATATATTCCTACTAATGAGCAGATAGATGATATCATGATGAAGTCTCTATCAAAGGTGAATTTTTTTTAATTTTGGGACAAGTTGGGAGATGTTGATACCTCCCTTAGTGAGAAGGAATGACAGTGATGTGACAAAAGACAATAATTCTTCATAGTCTAAGTGTGTTAACATGGATTAGGAAGAATGATCCCCAAGCCTTGCTTAGTGGAAAGAGTGGTTTCCTTTTAGTGTTTTGGCCACTTACCTCTATAAAATTTCTTGGCCTTCATCATCAAGGTAATTTACTCATTGAGAGAGCCCAAATAGCATCATGAAATTGAGTCAAGCTTGTGAGGTATGCCCTGAAATTGGTTCTATGGAATTGGGAATTATATTTCCTTTAGAGTTTGGTTGTGCTTATGGAAAACCTTTACTATTCTGTATATTAAGGGATTGAGGGAATGACTTGATCATCGTGACTATTTGATATTGATGTTGTCTCATAGAATAGTGTGTTAGTGTGGGTGATGATACCTAGTCTGTATTGATGATGTACCATAGGTTAAGTGCGTTAACTTTGATTATAGTATTTTCTATATATTAATGATGTACCATAGGTTAGGTGTGCTAATCTAGAGAGTGGTATTGAGTGGATGCTATCATTTTTTATAAGTGAAGAGTTTTGACTTGGATTATTATAGATGTTCATGATGTTAATGATAATGAATATTTTTTATAACCATTCCTTAGAGAAATTTATCAACATGACAAGATTAATATATTCATTATGAATAATTCCAAGGTTAAAAGGGAGTGTTGAATTTAGTCATTATGATATTTCTTCATAATTATTTTTTTATTCCATGATGTATTTATGAACTATGTTCTTCATATATATATATATGAATAACTCTAAGGTTAAAAGGGAGTGTTGAATTTAGTCATTATGATATTTCTTCATAATTATTGTTTTATTCCATGGTGTATTTATGAACCATGTTCTATATATATATACATGTTATCCATGCCCTTTTTTAAAAGATAAAATTTGAATTTTATGTTTCAATATTTTTGTCAAGGAGACCCCCATATGGCCAATTTATCCCTCAAAGGGTTCAAGTTAGACCAGCCTACAAAGCTACCCATTTAACCTCATGAATCAAGTATAAATAAATGACAGGTTCAACTCCAAAATCATGTTCAATCAAGAAAGTTCATATCAATAACAAAAATAGTATCGATGCTCCTCTAGAGGAAGAAATACAATGAAATAAGGGTGAAGGAAAGTAAGCATATCCTCTCTCCATGTTCATAACCTCTCAGGTGGAATATACACAAGGTTTCCAAGCATGTTTTTTAAGCAGAGTTTTTTTCTCAATGATAAGAATTAAGCTAAAATATTGCTATAGAATAACATAACAGTCTGAGTTCTTTGGGAAAATTATGACATGACATAAGGGTATAAGACCAGGTTTGACCAGATTTATCTTGAGGGTTAGTTTGAATTAGGGTTTTAATTAATTGTATTTTCATGCAATTGAATAATTTCTCTAAAGAAAAGATTTTTATGTTTCCTCATGTAGGTTTTTGAAGGGTAAATATTGTGTTCTTCCTTAGTTATCACTTTATGATCCTAGTGACACATTTTTTTTGGTGTTGAGATTTGTTGTGCAATTACATTATGATTAATAATGAATGCAAGTAATGTTTAATCTAGCACAAAATCGTAAGAATTAATTTTTTATCGATAGAATCATTTAAAGATCAACACTTGACCTCATTTTTGTCTAACAAGACTATGCCCAGAAGGATTTTCCTATTACAATAGGTGTCTATAATTTATATGTATTGAGTAAAGAAACCTTTGATGTGACTTATGTTGGGTTTCAAGTCTAAAAACTCTCTCGAGACCTTTAAATACATGAGACAATCACATTCACCAACAATGTATCGTTATGTTATTGAAATTTAATCGTAAATGGGATGGAGTTTCTTGGTTTAAATATAATTATGGAAAGGATTTAGCTTATTATTAAGCTTACAAACCTCCACCAACTATATGGTAGCATGTCGCTCTCCATCTACAAGCTCTTTTTCTAGGTATTAAAGACAACTATGGGGAAGTAACCAATTCCTTGAGAGAGATAAGGGCATATTGATAATGAATGGAAGGGGAAGCGGACCATATAATCTAAGAAGAATATGGAGGAGAGTGAAAGCTACAAGAATTTTTAATACGATATAGAGATGGAAAATGAGATACAGAAAGAGAAAATTTTGGGGAGTGAGAGAGGAATTAGAAATGGAAAGAAGGCCCGAAGAGGTGTGGGTAGAATGGGCCAACTGAGTGGAGCCAAAGGAGCCAGCTACCAAAGGAGACAACTTAAGAACAAAACAAAAAATAGAAATCTCTATGCTCCAAGGATGTGCAATGGAATTGTACCAACCAATAAATAGGAATTAATGAAGACCATACCTAGAATTTGAAATTTTCAATGAGTAGAACTTGAACCTCACCCTTAGTTGTGATGATATGTGTAGATAGAAAATGCAAGTCTATAATAAAAATAGTTCAATATTCAATGCTCAATACCTTCCCTAAACTTTGGGTTTCAAAATGCACTATAACATCTCTCAAACTAGAAATCGACCTTTGAAAATCATAATTATTTTTTTTGGAAGGAAAGGAACAGAAAATATTTGATGTACACCATGATACAACCAAAACTAGATATGATAACTTTCCAAAATATGCACTTGATTGGTGCATTCATTTTTCAATAAGATTTAGGTCAATATGGAAGGTGGTGATGGAAGGTTGCATAAGATCTTGTGAAAAATATTTACTCTCCATGATATTTATTAAGGAGAGAGTATAACCACATCTTCAACTATTAGTGGTGAGTGGGATGATGGCCATGAGCCCTCCCACCTCACCCTCTTGAAAACCTCATATAGTAAATCTATAATATAGTTAAAAATATTGATTTAGATAAAATACAAAATATTAATACAATAAAGGAATATATCTATATTGTTATGGGGATTCATTCATATATAAGTGGATAAAGTTCATTTACGTATTTTTTTAAATTCTTTTCTCAAATCTTGTTATATATATATAAAACCTTGCCAGCTCATATCAAATATAAATACATTGATTTATTTTATATATATATATATATATATATATATATATATATAAACTTGCTAATATTTGAAACTCATAATAGATAAGGGAAAAAATCAAGAATGTTAAAGGTTGTTGTAGGCCAAACTAAAATAACACAATTTTTTTTCATAAAGTTTGAAAGATGTAAAGATTTAAATATAAATATATAAATACATTCTACATACAAAACTATCTTGACTTTAAGCCTCACATGACATAGTGATTAGAAAAGTAATTTAATCCACATATTTTTATAATAATAATTTATTATTTATAATTAATAAATTTGATATACTACTTTTTATGATATTTTACATAAAGTAACTAAATACATTTATAGATAAATTCAATAATATTAGTAAATTAAGTTAAGGAATTTGTCAAATTTATAATTAACAAGTTAGAACAAAAAACCAAATTAAAAGACAAACAAAATGAAATTGTAAATAATATTTTTATATACAAACCCTTTAAAAAGAAATCTTATAAAACTATGTGCATTTAAATTTTTTAAAGTTTATATATATAGAATACATCACTTTAAACTCAGTCCTCAATTATATAAATACCATTTTTTCAAAGTAATTAATAAGATTCATGTAACCCCTTGTTGCTCAATTTATTATATGTATTATATTTTTAATATTTTTTCAAAATTACTAATTAAATATTATTTTAAATTTTTGTATTTTTATTTAATATTACTATTAAAAATCTAGCATTATTTTATTTAAAATAATTAATTAATATTGTTTTGTTCAAAGTGTATTGTTCATTGATGAGCCATTACAACCGTGCTTTCGCTTTCCTGTGGATGGATATCGATATGCAAATCACAATCACAATAGCTCCAACACATTCTGTCTCGCACATTCTCTCACTCCGGATCTGACATCATCCACGCCACGCCTCATCTGCCTTCTCAAACTAGGAGGAGTTTTTTTGGGTCTCGTAAAACTTCAATAGTGGCTTTAGAAAATTAGTTTAAAGTCAAACGTCAATGTCATCTACATGTAATTGAGGTGCATGTATATGTCAATAAATCAAACTTTTATCTTTAGTGTTTTGTTTTTTTCAATTTTTAAGACCATATATAAAAAATATAAATTGGAGAAACATAAAACCTGTTAAATTTTAATACATATGAGTGCATATTTTTTTTATGAAATTGACGTATAGGTTATTAAACAATAGTATCAAGTATAGATTCATTTTAATAATGGTTTAGTAAGCATAAAGAGAGATGAAGTATAAGTTATTAAATAATAGTATTAAGGATAGATTCATCTTAATCATGGTTGGTGAGCATAAAGAAAGATGTATATATATATATGATATGATATGTGAGATTTTGTTCATAAACTACATTAATTACATTACATTTCTTTTTTTGTTATTAATATATTTTTGAATTAATATCATATAGCATTGTTTATTGAAATATTTTATTTATAATTCAAATTGAAATTTTAAATATTATTAATATTTTTTAAATGTTACATATTAATTTTATATTAATAATTAGATTAGTTATATGTTATCTTTAATTATTCTAGTTAAGAAATACTTTAGTTTTTTTAGTTTAATAACTTTTTTTGGGTATTAATTTTTTTTATTATGGTATATATAAAGAAAAGTTGATATGGAAGGAAATTTATTAATATAATATTAAAATAATGTATTTAATTAATTCACATATTAAAACAATTTATTTAAATTATGTCTTTTTCACACATTAAGAAATTAGTGATGTTTTATAATATTTTTAATTAAAATTACTAAATTTGTATATCCATCTTTATTATTTTATTTAAAAGTATTTTATATTTATTTTGATGATGATGATTAACTTCCACAAAGACCAATGTAGTCTATCTCATTAAAAGAACAAATCTAATTGAGAGAACTGCTCCACGAGCACTATAGTTGGATTGACTTAACAAGTGAGGAAGATTGGAAGTGTGGTAAATGTTACCAAAATGAGAGTAGATGTGAATAAATGTGTGGAAATCTAAGTAAAATTGTTTTTCATCTTCCACCCTCTTAGTATCATAAACGTGACTGTTTCTTTTTGCCCATGGAGTTTTGGGAGAGACAATTTCTACTATCCCATAGAGAGTTTTGGGAGTATACTACTACAAGATTACACTTTAGAAAGTGTACATGTAACTCCACCATGAGAAAGGAAGCAATCACCTCATACTCGACAACAATTTTTTTCTTGAATTCAATAGATGATTTAAAATATATAATTTCAAGAAAAATAAAAATAAATTCAAGTTAGATTTAAATGTAGTTTTTATTTTGAAAAATCTCCTATTACTTTCAAATATTTTAAATTATAAAAAATATAAAATATTATTTTAATTATTTTGATAAATATATATATTTTCGAATAAGTTTTCCATGACTCCATAGAGTTGGGTTACACTCTTTGGAAAAGCAACTATGATTTGGGGAAAAAAGTATGCTTTATAGAGAAAATTTTAAACACTCTATCGAGAGTTATGGTTTTATCATGCTATATGATTCGATGGAGAAAACTTTGGCTCAATCAAGCATTTTTTCGTATTAAAAACCTTAGCTGTTACATGTGTTGTTGACACCTAATCCTATGGATGGGTGTGCATTTGTATTTTTGTATATTATTTAATATTAGGAAATAAGGAAGGCCAAGGGTCATTGGGAGATGAATCCCAATAGCCTCACCTCCCATCTATAAAAGCATGTACATTTTTCAGCTAATATACATTCTGATTTTGAGGAGTTACCTCCTGGTTTGACATGGTATCAGAGCCAGCTCCACTATTGGCATTTCTGCCCTGTGGTGTAACTCCCTATCCTTTGCTCAGTCAATTTTATTAATAGTTTTTGCTGCTCATTAATTGCTAGACTGTTATTCTGCATTTTTTTTCCCTATTTAGCCCTGACATTTGCAGCTCCAGCTCCTGCAGCTCCTGAAGACTGCAGGCTCCTCTGTCAATCTGCAAATTGCAGGCTCTGTCACTCTGCAAGATTCCATTTCAAATTATTTTTTTGCAACAGCCCTTTGGGCCTCCTCAACACCTTCACTTCTCCATACCTATCGACCCATTCACCTCCCCCATCTCTCCACTTTGCGCCCTACGCCCTCTCCTTCATCCCTGCGCCCTCACCCATCCCTCATCGACCTGCGCTCCCTTCCCTCGCTCATACCCTCTCTCCAACGCACTGCTCTAAGTTCCTTGACTCTCTACACTCCACAACAATACAACGCTGGTTCTGACAGCAGTGATACGCTGTGTTTATATTACAATACAATGCTGTGTTTTCCCATTCCACGCACAGTCAATACCGCTCTGTTATATGTTACCGCCCTTTCCCATTTCAATACCGCTCTATCATTGGCCTGTCCGCCTGTCGTATGGCTGCAATTTAATACATTGTGTAAACGCTGCAATTTAATACATTGTGTAAACACTGTCTGGTGTAAACAACGCTGTCACATATATGGTAATACCGCTCGGGTTCCATTTATGTAAAACAGACTTCAACGCTGTTTTTAATACCGCTCGGGCTTCAACGCTATTTTAATACCGCTGTCAATTACCACTCATATATGTTATATGTCTGTCAATACACAATATCGCTCTCATATATGTTATATGTCTGTCAACATGGTATGTCTTTACATGTCTTTACCATAATTTGAATGGTATGTATGCGTTGTGTTTTACATAGCATGCGTTGTGTTATACCATTCCGCCACACTCCATTAAACGCCCCTCCCATCGTTTAATACCGCCCCCTCCACTCTGATTTACCACTCCTTTTATATTATACCCCCCCCCCACCACCATTTCACAATATCACCCTCCCTTCCATATCGACTTTTCACATACAAGTTTTTTATTCCCCAAACAAAAAAAAATATACATATATATTTTTTTTTATGCAGAATTCAGTTTATAGCAAAGAGTATTTTTTTTTTAAATTCAGTCTTCAGCAAGATTTTTTGAGCAGAATTAGTTTCCAGCAAAGAGTTTTTAAACTCAGAGTATTTCTCCAGCAAGATTTTTTATCCCCTTTATTTGAAAGATTTCAAGAGTTGAAAGTTTTTATATCAAAAATTTGTTTCCTCTTCAGAAGATTTTTTCCAGCAATCTAATGCATTCTCTCATCTCAATTGTTGGGGTGGTTCTCTCCGGCAAAGAGAACTATCTTGAATGGTCTCGGAAGATTAAACACACACTCATTTTTAATGAGCTGTGGAAAGGAATCTGTGAAGGACAAGAAGAAAACCCACCAGAGAAGCCCACTTTAGACAAAGAGCTTGCCATTTGGGAAAACAAGAACTGCAAGGCTTATGCCTTGATTGCAGCCTCAGTAAGTGAAGAGGTGAGTCGTCATATTTCATCATTCTCAAATGCCTATGAAGCCTTGAAGAAACTAAAAGAACTCTATGACTCACATTCAGAATTAGAAAATGTTCAATTGATGATTAAGATGTTCAGTCTTGAAATGAAGAATGATGATCCCCTTGCTTTAGCTTCAGAAGTAAGATCTATAATGCATGACATTGAAAACACTGGTGTAAAAATGGACATATCTCTCATAGCATATGTTAAGGCATTATATCCAACTTACTCACATTATCTTGAGTCTTTGCAAGCAAGTGGAAACTTTGAGCATATCACCTTTGATAAACTTGAGCAAAAGTTTGCAGAAAGAGAGAAAGATTTTGGGAAGATGAAAGTCCCTTCATCTTCCGAAGAGGCTGCATACTTGGCACATAGAGAAAAGATTCATGCTCCAGATTCATCCAGAGGAAGAGGTGGCAAAAGAGGAAGAGGAAGAAGAAACTTCACAGAAAGGGGGGGCAGACAAGCTGACAAATCCAATCTTCATTGCACACGTTGCAATAGAGATGGACATGATGCATCCAAATGCAAAACACCATGGGAGAAAATTGAGCAGCACAGAAATCAAGACAAAGGTAAAACTAATGAAAAATACAAAGGTAAAGCACCTGAATCCACTCACTATGTTCTAGCACATTGTAAAAATGGAGTAACTGAAAACCTATTTGATGTTTCATTTACTTCATGGAGAGATGATTGGTTGCGAGATTCAGGAGCAACATGTCACATGACATTTAGAAAAGATTTTTTTGAAGAATTCACTGACAAAGTTGATGGAGCAGTATATTTCGCAGATAAATCCAAACTCAAGCCATCAGGGCTTGGCACAGTCAGGCTTAAACTACTTGGTCTTCCTAATCATATCCTACATGAGGTTCTATACCTCCCGGAGTTGAAGAGAAACTTTTTGTCCCTGGTTGAAATCCGGCAGCAAGGACACTCAGTTCACTTGTTTGATGGCAAGGAAGAGGTCAGAAAAGCATCAGATCACTCACTTGTCATGGAGGGAATAGAAGAAGGGAGACTCTTGAAGCTGAAAGGTTCATCTTCTCATGCTCAAAACTTTGCATTCAGTTCACATCATGATGAAGGTACATTTCCATCAAGTCTTTTATGGCATGCTAGATTTGGACACTTAAACTATGACAACCTTCATTTGTTGAAGAAAAATGGTGTTGATGGACTGCCTACAATTCCTAGAAAACCTAAGGAATTTGATGCTTGTATTCTAGGAAAGCATAGCAAACAGCCATTTCATGATTCACACTCAAGAGCACATAGGAAACTTGAACTTGTTCATTCATATTTATGTGGCCCTATGCCTATTTCTTCTACAAATGGAAACAAATACATGATGACATTTATTGATGACTACACTAGAATGTGTTGGATTTACTTACTGAAGAATAAGTCTGATGCTTTTCAAATTTTCAAGAATTTTAATGCATGGATTGAAAATGATGCACAAAGACATATTGGCTCTCTACGTACTGATAATGGAAAAGAATACACCTCAAACGAATTTGAAAATTATCTTCGTCAACATGGAATCAAACATCAAACAATTGTGCCATATAATCCACAACAGAACGGTGTAGCTGAAAAATGAACAGAACCATTTTAAATATGGTCCGCTCCATGTTATTTTTCAAGAATGTAAAATTGATGTTTTGGGCTGATGCAGTTCTATGTGTTGTTTACATAAAGAATAGGTGTCCTTCAAGTTCAATTAGAAACAAAACACCCTTTGAAATGTGGCATGGCCACATTCCTTCGGTAAAGCATTTCAGGGTCTTTGGGTCCACCTGTTATGCCTTGATACCCAAGGGTCAAAGGAACAAACTTGGTGCTAGAAGCAGAAAATGTATCTTTTTGGGGTACTCCAATACCTCCAAAGGATATCGTCTCTATGATGAAGCAAATAACAAGTTTGTGATAGCAAGAGATGTCATATTTATTGAATCTTCCAAGAGTGACAAGGTTGTTGAGCGGCAACTTGATCGCCTGGATAGATTCACACATGCAAAGTCTTTCCAAGAATTTGATAATGTGATTCCACACCTTGAAGGGGGGATTCCGATATTGAATCAAACTGTGGAATCATATCCTAAAGCACTCTCTCCCCCGCATGAAGAAACAACCACGAATGACACATTGGATGATGTGATTGACAGAATTGGGAGATTGAATCTTGAATCAATCCCAACTCAGTCAAGTGACCAGTCTAGGCCATCTCAGAAAGGTCCTCCCAAATGGCTGACAAAGACACTGGAGGATGTTCATCCTGATGGGGTTGGAAAAACAAGAACAAGAAGTTCCACTCAAGAAATCGAAGGTGATGTAGATAATTCTGATTCCCCTGTTGATATGGATATTGCTTATAACTGTGAATTGAGTTTGTCTACAGATCATGAACCAACTTTCTTCAAAGAAGCCGCTTCTCATGATGAATGGAAAGAAGCGATGCAGAAGGAGTATGATGCCTTGATAAAGAATGGCACTTGGAAGTTGGTTGATCCACCTTTGGGAACGAAACCAATTGGCTGTAAGTGGGTCTACAAGAACAAGTAAAAAGCAGACGGCTCACTTGACAAGCACAAGGCTAGGCTTGTGGCAAAAGGATTTTCACAGAAAGAAGGAGTCGATTATGAAGAAACTTTTGCTCCCACAGCAAAATGGACCACCATCCGGACTCTCTTTGCCTTACCAGCTCAGAATGGATGGAAATTCCATCAGATGGATGTAAAAATAGCGTTCTTGAATGGAGATCTAAAGGAGAAAGTTTATATGTCCCAGCCAGAAGGATTTGTGACAAAGGGTCAATAACACAAAGTTTGCAAACTTGTGAAATCCTTGTATGGCCTCAAGCAAGCACCACGAGCCCGGTATGAGAAGTTGACCGAGCATCTTTCGAAACTTGATTTCAAACACTTTGATCTTAATGATGCAACTTTGTTTGTTAAGAAAGTTGGAAAAACAGTTGTATATCTTGTGGTATATGTAGATGATCTTTTGATAACAGGAAACAATGAGAGCTATATTGCATCCATGAAGAAAGAGTTGAAGAAAGGTTTTGAAATGGCTGATTTGGGTCATGTTCATTACTATTTGGGTATTGAAGTAATTCAACATCCTAAATTCATATTTCTTTCTCAAAAGAAGTACATTGGAGATCTCTTGAACAAATTTGGCATGGATGACTGTAAACCCTTAAGTACTCCAATGGAACAAAACTTGAAGCTCACATCTATTGAAGGGAAGGAATTTGAGGATGCAACTAAGTATAGACAGCTTGTAGGAAGTCTTATCTATCTGACCACCACCAGACCTGAAATTTCATTTGCTGTTGGAATCCTCTCAAGGTTCATGCAAAAACCTTGTGAAGGGCATTGGTCTGCTGCAAAAAGAGTGCTAAGGTACTTGAAGGGGACTCAAGACTTTGGACTCAAATATACACAGGTAGGCGACTTCAGCTTGATCGGATACTCTGATTCAGACTTTGATGGCGACAAAGAAACAGGGGTGTCTACTACGGGTTACACCATGAGTCTTGGATCAGGAGCTATCTCATGGAGATCACGCAAACAGTCAGTTCCAGCAGATTCCACGACCGAGGCAGAATATGTGGCAGCAGCTGAAGCAACAAAGGAAATTGTGTGGCTCCGGAAAATCCTGGAAGATTTACAGATGAAACAAATGTATTCCACTCCACTCATGATCGACAACACTTCTGCAATAAAGTTGGCCAAGAACCCAAAGTTCCATGATCGAACAAAGCACATCAATACAAAGTACCATCTAATTCGACATCATGTTCAGGCCAAAACCATTCATCTACATCATTGTTCCACAAATGAGCAAACTGTTGACATCTTCACCAAAGCACTTGGAAGAGAAAAGTTTGAAAAGTTCAGATCGATGCTTGGACTCACCAACATCCCTTCGGATTAAAGGGGGGAATGTTGACACCTAATCCTATGGATGGGTGTGCATTTGTATTTTTTTATATTATTTAATATTAGGAAATAAGGAAGGCCAAGAGTCATTGGGAGATGAATCCCAATAGCCTCACCTCCCATCTATAAAAGCATGTACATTCTTCAGCTAATATACATTCTGATTTTGAGGAGTTACCTCCTGGTTTGACATGTGCAAGCCATTTTTACCATACCACTAAAAAAAGGACTTTAAGTGAAGATTTCTAAGCTTGAATATGATGGATGAACTCAATCCACACGTTAAGCCCACCAAAAACCTAGAGGCTCAAGTCAATGTAAGTTTTTTGTAATTTTTATTTCTTTTATTTAACTATTTTTGTAGAATAAAATAAATTAATTTGAAAAAATAACTACCATATAAAACTAGAAAAAAAGGGAGTTGTCCAATGAGACACAGGAGTTGCTTGGAAGCCCAAAATTGGTTGGAATCTGAGCCAAATTTTTTTTAAGAAATATTACAATAACAGTGTTTCAATCATTATTTTGATGGTGGAAATGGATTTAGCACCATCAAAAACCTTTAGGGCATCCAAAATATTAAAACTTGATAGCTATAATGTGGATTTACAAAAATCCCTGCCGGATTTTCTCAAAATCTTACCGGAATTTCCATGATTTTCAACGAAAAAGCAGTCTTGTTAGACTACTACAAAAAAAACAATCATGAAAACAACCTTGAGAACCAGAAGACAACACTAAGGAAGCTCTTCACAACCATAAAAAACAACCTAGAAACCACAGAGAAAACCCTTGAATACCAAAAACAAATTAGAAAACTACCATGAAAACCCTTGAAAACAACCCAAAAAATATAATCTAGATTTTAATTGGCTTTAATTCCATTTTATAAATTACTTTCAAAGGTAGCATGTTTATTATAAATCTTCTCTATGCTCAAAAAATTTTATTTTAACTTATTTTAGTGTTTAATGATTTTTTTTACGAATTTGGTGATATATATATATATATATATATATATATATATATATATATCTTTGATTTTTCAAAATTTAAAATGTTCTTTTAATAACAGAAAAATCAAAGATATATATATATATATATATATATATATATATATATATATATATATATATATATATATATATATATATTTTGATTTTTTGTTATTAAAAGAACATTTTAAATTTTGAACAAATTTGACCATAAATCTTTCCAAAAAAAAATTCAAAACAGAAAACAATTAAACTATAACCATTAAATAAATAAATTAGACCAATTTTACACTAAATATACCCAAAAAAATACAAAAAAGAAAAAAATTAAACTGTAACCAATAAATAAATAAATTAGGAGCTTTAGATTGACATATAATTAATATGGTTTCTAATGGTGAACCTATATTAAATCAAATAAGAAATTTTATTTAATTTTTTTTAAATTTAAATACATTTATATTTTAAATATTTTTTAATAATAAATATAGTAATTTGTTTTAAAAAATTAATTCTACTTGAATAAAATATTAACTAAAATTTCCACATTGTCCTTCATAGATGATGATCAGGTGCTATGTTAAGGCACTCCTTGAACTGAACTTTCTAGTTCAATCCCAACCACAACGTATTGGAGTGTTACAGGATTTGTTATACATCATCGGGCTACATCACATAGGCCACACTAGAGTGTGTATTCCACTCATAGATCCCCCCTTCTATGCGAGTTAGAGTGTTTAAGGCGTGTTTTTGTCTCTATTGATGATCTTGCTACAAATAGTGGACCTTCTTCAACTCTTACAGGTACACATCTTTCATTTTAAATCCTCTTTAAACTTTATGTGTTTATGCCTTTAATTTGTCTTTAAATTGTCTTTAATTGTTAATTTTCGTTCAATTGATGTGTTTGAATTTAATTTATATGTGATTGTTCTTCTAGTTTGTTATATCTATTAAATTATGTTTATGATTTGCATGCCCCGAGCAAGGTCAAGACGAGGATCAAAGTGCAATGTCAATCCCTTCGCGGAGTGACTTTGTATATAGTATCACAATGGAGGATGTTAGGGCCCTAAAAACATGGATCACCTTGATAATATATTTTCTAGGTCACCTACTAATCATAGTTTTTCTTTCATGTTCGATAGCATCAAGAGGTTGATAGAGACATACTAGAGTGCGGGCCCTCAAAGCCACCTCCTATATTCCATACATAGCATTAAGAGGTTGGAGGTTAGAGGCACACATACTTGGAAGGTGGTGAAATTTAGCACTAAGAGCATTGATGTTCATATGGAGTTGTTTTTCATCCATTTGGACTGTCATGCTAGACATGTTACTCTGATTCTGCTAAAATATTTTCAGAATTTTTTTGTGATCCAATATGTTTATCATCTATCCATTGAAGCTAGGGTCCAATTCCCCCACCATGACGAGGTCCCCATTTACTTTGAAAGAAATATATATGTGTATTATGGGTTACATATGAGGTTGGATTACCCGACCATTAGTTATAAGTTCTATGGACATCGCTAAGGATGTAGTTATGAACACATGGGGATACCACCCCCGAGATTGTTAACATGAACATATCGGAGCATGATATGACAGAGAAAGCTAGAGAAATAGTGGCATCATGGAGTCGAAACTGGGAATACCATCACAGATAACATGCAGAGGACATTGGACATTGCACACATCACATTGCATGGACATATGAGCAAACTGCCTTCATTTCCTCATGGCCCACTAGTTGTATTACTTGATGATTCATATTTCGAGAGTCTAGGGCATGAAAAACTTTTTTCATATGCACCTATGTGTCATGATACCATCTGTGACACTTGTAGGGTGTATGAACCACATGACATAGACTAGGTACATGTATGTAAAATGTTTGACTCTTATTGTCAAATTATACATTATTTATACTAATAAATTCATATCGAATTGCATTTATATTAATAACTTCATGGTAACATGCATGCACAACCTAATTACATAGATGAGATATTGAGGTTATTTGAAGGGGCATCTCACCAACTAGAGTAGCCTCCTCTAGTGCAAATTTCCATGGCTCAATCGATTCCACCTCCACCTCCACCTTATAACACTCACATGGAGGAGAGTCACTATGTACAACTACATCGACTAGAAGTTGGGGTAAATTATTTTATTCTGAATATTTCACCATTTTATTTTATTTGAAGTTACATGTATGCATGTTAATTAATTGACATACTAATTATAATATGTCTTTGTCATTGCGTACATCGGCTCATATGCATAGAGGTGTCAATGTTGTAGTTATGTGGACACGTGAGTGGAACGATGGGTATATAGGCTTTGAACTACATGAAGTGGAGCATCAAAACTAGATTGATCACAACCCTATCCCATCTGACTTCCATTTGCACTCGACTGAGCCACAATTAGGGGACTATTTAAATGCATAACTCAAAATCATTTATTTCTAGACTATTTATTTTCTACAAATAATGTTCTAATGAAATTGAATTTTAATGTGTTATATTGTAGTGTCAGATTATGGGTGCTCACTTTGTGTAGCTGAACACACGTAAGATTTGAATAAGTGATTTTTTCTAGAGTGGATCATAGATAGTTTGTATATTTTCTTCGACCACTTCATAGGGCATATTCACATGTGATGTACACAATTTGTATATTTTTATACATGGGTAGTTTATGGATGCATGAACATAATTTTATTATTTGGAATCTCATTCTTTCATTTCATGGATGTTCATTCATAATATACTTTGTATATATTTTTCATATGTACAAATTATTATCATACATAACTAAAAATATAACAATTTTAACTTCTCAAGAAATAAAATAATAAAATAAGTACAATCTTAGATTATGATACAAGTCACTTTGATACTTAAAATGAACTAAAATATATGTTCATAGTTCAATTAAAAAATACAAATAGGATTGAAACACATTTGAAATTCAATTTTATAAGATGTCTTCAACCAATAATGTCCAACTCATAAGTTTTATTAATTTTTTGTTTGTTTTCAGGTCATCTACAAGAAGTTAGTCATAACATGATGTAGGTCATATGTATTGGAATCTAATATACCATAAAAAAAATAATGATACTTTTTTAGACAATTTTATATAATTTTATTAACTTTCCACAATCTAATTGGTTATCCAAATATTTCAATCAATTCCTTAACTTAATACCTTCAATTAAGAACATTGAAGAAGTAAAATTTTACAAAATAACAATTTTGAATTCTAGTTTCATAGTCTAAGGAAATAAGTACAATATTACTATATTATGCAAGTCACTTTGATACTTAAAATGAACTAAATTATATAATATACATCAATTTAATATTGAATTTGTAGAAATTAATTGCATTTAATGTATGTTAATTTAAATAATTAATGCTATTTTTCTATAATATTATGCACTTTCCTGAATTTACATGTTTATGCAGATATTTCAATCAAATTCGTACCTAAAGACCTTCAATTAATCACATTCAAGAAATAAAATTAAAAAAAATAACAAGTTTAGTTGGTATAGTCATGTGTATAATTTATCTTTTATTGCAGAATCAATGTATGTTAAATTACAATGATTTTAAAAGATGTCAAGAGGTAAACTACACATAATTTTTATTCTATTTTATTTCTTTTAAGGTTATCTAAAAGAGCTTAATAGTCATAATATATATATATATATATATATATATATATATATATATATATATATATATATATATATATATATATATATATATATATATATATATATATATATATATATATACTTGTTGCATCTTTTACAATCCAATATGAAGCATATGTGTAACTTTTTATATGTTTTATGTCAAAGTGACACTTGACATTTATTAATAACATAAAAATATTTAAATGTTTTTCATAATCTAGAAAGTTGAATTTCCATTTTATGTAAAATAATATTATATCAACTTGGTTGTTACATATACAAAATTGATTTTTCTAGAAACCAAATGTATGACATGTATATAGATCTATGATTTTTTTTGCATGCTCAACATTACTACTATACATGAAATTTAAAAATTAAGATATTTTTTTAATTAAATCTATATATAAATCCCTCTCTACTCTAATTTTTAATTAAATTTTAGATCTATGGGGTTTACATAAGGATCCTATGTCTAAAAGAAAAACGTCATTGAAATTTGGTGTAATATGGAAACTTAAGCATCTATATGAACCTAAAGCTTATATAACATATAAGTACACCATTTTGAATCTATGAGAGATGAGGGAAACATTTCTTTATTCAAAATTACAAAATTACAAAATATTCCACATTCAGATTTATAAATTACAAAAATTATGTATTTGAGATCTATTATATTAGATTATATTACACTTGACTGTTATAGACATTGGTTCAGGGCTTTCCATTTACATCATCTACTCATCTAACCAATGGCTCATAGGAATGGAATTCTCCATAATATTTTAATGGTCTGATTCTCTACCTTCCATATCCTTGGTTCACCTTTATTTTTTTTTATTTCTATGAGATTTATCCGAGTTGCTATGGCTAGATGACTATATTAACAAGATATGTATTCAGGCATAAAATCTCTATAAATTATGTGACCAGACTATTGTTTAACCTTATAAAAAAATGGGCTATCACAACGATGCCACTAATTTGGTATGTGAATTTCCTATCTTCGTATGGTCTCACCAGCCTAATTTTCATTTTTTTCATCACATCAAATAGTAAAACACATTATCTTTGTTTCCTATTTGGGAAGTGACAACGAAAAAATCGCCTACAACCAAAATAAAAAGACGTGTATTAGTTAAATACGTTCAAGATTTCAATTTATAGATGAAACTTCTAATGATATATGGGCCACATACCATCCCTTGCAATATCAAAGACTTGATCATGACCAAGTGAAACAATGGCCTATGGCATCATGCATCTCTTGTAACATCACAATTGGATAAGTTCCCTTTGAATTAAGAGGGACATATTTTCATCCTTTCATGTACCCGTGTTTTTATGTTAGGTCCCTATATTCTATTGTAGGCCCTTATTATTGTTAGTGTATCCCCCTTATTGTTATTATTGTACCCCTCTAACCCCAATATTGTTATTATTCTGACTTACATTATTATTGTTAGGCTGGCTAGGATTATATTGTGACCCCATGGACTCGTTCAGTAGGGAAATCTTGTACGACGTGCCACATTTCATTGTTTCCTCCTTTGACTCTAAATTTCATATACAGGAAACTACATTCCATGTATTTTCGGCCACCTCTTAATATAACTCCAATTTGATGCTTAGAGAGAGAGTTATGACGATTTTACCAAGGTCACCTCTTTTATATGAAATTCGGGAGGCTGCAAAAACCATAACTTCCATACATCATATCTCTGAAAATATTGCAAACCAAGATATGAATTTTTTACAAAAATTTTCTCAGGATTTCGGTTTCACGTGGTAAAAATTTCAGCTTACGAACCTTCGTATAAAAAAAAATTATAGAGAAAATTCCATGGTGGCATATTTGGAGGAGAGAAACCATAGAATCCAAAGATCTAATCCCAAATGTTATGAAAAAAACTCCAAAAATAGAAGAAAAGAGAGATCAATACCTTATAAATAAGCCACTTCGAGGGGGAAATCTCCTTAACATTACATAAATGAAAAATTATTGGACGATACAAATGAGAAAACCTCCTTCTACATATACGAGTCCATGGGGTCACAATATAATCCTAGCCAACCTAATAATAATAATGTAAGGGGACAATAATAAGAATATTGGGGTTACAGGGGTAAAAAAATATCAATAAGGGCACTACAATAACAACAATAATGGATTAAAGGTCGGGGAGGCGGCGTAGTGGTAAAGTCGGCCTCGTAATGATGGACCGGTCTTGTGTTCGATCTCGAGCAAGGTCATAGCTCATCGTGTGAGTAGTTAGTATAAATCAAGCCAAGCCAACTACCTTCTATGAAAAATTGTAAATGTAATGAGGGGAGGATCTAGGAGCTGAGATCAAAGCGAAGGCCTGCAGCCCTGGGGATTCTTGCGTTTTTTTGAAGATGCCACTGCCGCTTCTAGCTCCTCCTCATCACCAACCACTCTGACCCTGCTGCCTATCTCTGGTATGGCAGATTCCAAGGGGGTCTTTTCCATCCACCCCCATCAATGGGGATCTTAGAAAATATAACACCCCCAGCTCTACGCAAACCTACGATCTGCCTCCTCGCTTGACGCCCGATCGCGATCCAGTAACCTCTCAATCCTTGCCTTGATCTTACAATGGGGTTGGATCTAAGAATTAGCAACCTGCAAAATCGTCAACTTGTATTCCTATCCAAGAGAAATGACCAAAGCTCCATCTTCCTGCTGAGTGCATCAATGGCCGCATTCAATATATGCATGATCATGCCTTAATCAACAAGTTTATTGGGCTCTAGCCCACTGAGAAAGCCCTATATGGATAGATGAAGGCAAAATGGAAGCTAGAGGGGTAGGTTGACCTTCAGTTGGGCCCCAAAGGTTTCTTTAACATAATGTTTACCTGCATCGAAGATAAAAACCGAGTCATGGATGGAGGCCCTTATGTTTCAATGGAGTAGGGCTCTTTCTGAGGGACTGGGTGGAACACTTCAACCTAGACAAAGAAGAATTTAACTAGGCACCAGTCTAGATTGGATTATACTCCCTTCCACAAGAGTACTGGGAAGAAATCACCTTCAAAGAGATCGGAAACTGTCTCGGGACTTTCATCAAAATTGCGAAAGAAAACAACCATAACCAATACATTGCCTACACGTGGATCTTCATCTATATGCATTTGGAAAAAGTGCTCCCTAACTCGGTAAGTCTCTCGCATGAATATTTTGAGTGGATCCAGTGTATAGATTATGAAAATGTGCCTTTTAGGTGTAGAAAATGTCACATGCATGGCCATCTGTTTCGTGACTGCCCCCAGAATTGTCCTCCTGCTCCCTTAGGCCCTTCCTTTGACTCAGATCTAGATGGATTTACTCGGGTTTCCCATAAAAAAGGGCATTCCAAAAAAATTCTTTCTCCCCCTCACCCTCCACAGCCCTCCCCCTCAACGTATATCCCTTCCTCCAGCAACAACTTTCAAGTCTTAGCCAACCTTGATGTGGATCTAAATCTTGAATCCCCTCTGTTCGATCCCGTGACTCCCCTAGTGCCCTCCTTTGGTACCATTCCTCCCCTTGAAAATGTGCCCTCCTCAAGCCTGAGATCTGCAAACCCTATTAATAATTCTGCTCAAAATAACCTCCCCTTGCAAAATGCAGTGATGGATTTGGACCCTTGACCCCCTACCGATCTTCCCAAGACCACTGGAAAAAACCCAATAATGGATTCTGTGACCTATATGATTGAAGAGCCAGAATCCATCGATTTTGGGGATCTGGATCTCATGTGGCTGGAAAAATCTTGTGACTCAAAATCTTTTCATACCATACCCCCTAGGCAAATCAAAATTTTAGAGGAAGCACTGCTGAAGGTGCAGCTGTTAAAGGGAAGCATGCATCTGGGTATTTAAGGGGAACTTATTCCTAGGGAAGCTATAAATATTATTAGAGAATCAAGAAAACGTGGGCGGCCAACTAATCTACAAAGGCTCATCACATTAGAAGATCAACTAGTGGAGTGTGGCCGATATCCCAAGTTGATGAATTTCTTCAAAACTCTGAAACCCACAGGTTTACGATGAAGCTTAATTCATGGAATATCTGAGGGATCAACAGTCCCTCAAAGTGTCGTATGATAAAAAATAGTCTTAGCCGCAATAAACTTTCCATCTTCTTTATGTAGGAAACCAAATGTACCAGCTCTATGTTTCATTCCATTCTATCCCATCTCTGGTCGGGCTATGACATAGTAGTAGTAGATTCCATCAGTGCCTCTGTTGGAATTTCCATTGCATGGAATCCCCCCATCATCTCCCTCTCACACTTTCACGCCTCCCGCCACTTTCCTTAAGCCTCCTTTCACCTTAGCAGCACCCACCTCAAAGGCCTCCTCACCAATATTTACTTCTCACAGTCAATCACCAACAAGATCCATGCCCTAGATGATATCTCGGCTCTGTATGCTCATAAGCCCTCTCCCCACTAGATCCTGGGCGGGGACTTCAACATGATTAATAGTATGCGAGAAAAGCTAGGAGGCCACCCAATCCTTGAAAATGATTCTCTTCAATTCAATTATTTCATCACCCAAAACCGCCTCTTTGACATTGCCACTGCTAATGGACTCCATACTTGGAATAATCACAGAATTGGATCCAACTTCATTTCCTCGTGATTGCATCGATTCCTTGTTTCAGATCCAATTATTCAGGCCCGAGGAGGCATAGTTTCCTCCATTCTCCCGGCAGCAGGATCATACCATTGGCCCATCCAGCTCCAATGGGAAAGGACGAATCAGGACAGCCATAAACCTTTTGGCTTTGAACAATTCTGGCTCCCTCATCCAGGTTTCCGAGACATGGTGATGCACTGGTGGCATACCATTCCCCCCTTCAATGGATCTATCATGTACAACATCTAGAAGAAGCTCAAAATCATCAAAACCGGATTGAAAAGGTGGAATCAAAGCACCTTTTGCAATATCTTCCAAGAGAATAAATATCTGGTCGCTCAAATGGAGAAGCTCCAATAAGAGATCATTGGCTCTTGATGCACTGAGGCCCTGGCCTTACAGGAGAAATTTCTAAAATCGCAGATAGAGGAAAGGGAACTTCAAGAAGAAATGATTTGGAAATAGAATTCCTGAATCTGATGGCTTAAAAAAGGTGAGAAGAATACCACCTTCTTCCATCGCTCCACCATACAAATAATAATGGCCAACCACATATCTATCCTACGCAACGATCAAGGGGTAAGCCTGGAAACTCATGAAGAAATCCAAAAGGAACTCCAAGACCACTTCAAAGCCACGCTCACAGAGCCCCCTCTAGATTGCCATGTGGCCATTGAAATAATTACCAATCATATTCCCACACTGATTACGGATGAACACAATCATATGCTACTCAGGCCAGCTCTTCTTCAAGAGGTGGATCAAGCCATGGCTCAGATCAAAGCGGGAAAGGCCCCTGGTCCAAATGGATTCACCATCAATTTCTTTCATTTCTTTTCGCAGGATTTGCAGTAGGAGATCTGGGAAATCGTTGAGGAATCCAGATCCATGCACTAGATGTTGCCTGCTCTCAATGCCACATTCATCACCCTCATCCCCAAAGAATATCAAACCTCCACCCCCAGCAAATTTCGTCTCATCGCCCTCTGCAATGTTCTCTACAATCTGGTTTCCAAAGTCATTGCCAATCACCTCAAGACCATCCTCCCCCTCCTTATTTCCCTTGAGAAAACTGGTTATGTTGCAGGGAGACACATTATTGATGGCATAATCCTCATGCATGAGGTGGTGCACTTATGAAGAACATACAAGATTCCAGGAATGATGCTCAAGATAGATCTCTCAAAGGCCTTCGACAAGCTTAGCTGGAGCTACATCCACCATATGTTGGTTGCCTTTGGGTTCAGTCAAACTTGGATCAGATGGATTCTCAGCCTCATCTCCTCTCCCCTCTACTCCATTCTCCTTAATGGGTCACCCTCCCCCCCTTCTCTCCCTCGTGAGGCATCCAGCAAGGGAACCCTCTGTCCCCTTTCCTTTTCGTAATCATGGCCGAAGGTTTGGGTAAACTCCTCAATGCTAACATTCAAGATCACACTCTTCGAGGGTTGTGTCTCCATCTTCGGCCTCCCATCTCGCACCAAAAGTTCGTTGATGACAAAATATTTTTTGGCCACCCCTCAGTCCAAGAAGCCTCTTCCCTCAAATCCATCCTAGATTGCTTCTCTCTGGCAGTCAGACCTTCAGTCAATAACTCCAAATCCCGGATCTTCTTCTTCAACACCCCTTTGATCTTCTTCTTCTTCTTCAACACCCCTTTTCCATTGCAGCCCTGTCGTCTAAATACCTTGGTGCGCCTCTGACAGATTTTGTTCTCAAATACTCTTCCTGGAGAGATTTGCTGGACAAATTAGAATCACGTCCATCTCTTTGGACTCATCGCACTCTGAACTTGGCTAGCCTGCTCATCTTAGTCAAATCGGTCCTTTAATCCATGCCCCTGTATTCTCCATACTGGAAGCACCCAAATGGGTACTCAAAGAAGTTCAGGACCTTCAATGCACCTTTCTGTGGGGAGGAAACAAGGTGAGAAGGAAATGGGCACTCATGAACTAGTAGGAGGTCTGCATGCCCAAGCACGCAGGTGGTCTCAGGATGCATGATACACACCTAAGTAACAAAGTCATGGGAGCCAAAATATGGTGGCAATGGGTCTTTAATACCAACAGCCCATGGGCACAAATGTGGGCTGCTAAATACGCTCACAACTGGCCCCTGAGAAATCTCATTTTCTATGACGGTGACCAAGCAGGCTCACTTATTTGGAGAGCGACCAGTCTGCGTCGCGCTCTCATACGTGACCATAGTTTTTGGGAGGTCAAGTCAGGCAGCTCGGCAAAATTTTGGCACAATTCTTGGCAACAGATTCCAAAAATGGCGGTTCTTTTTCCCAACTCAAAATGGCCTGGCATCCTAGAACATATGGCCCAAACTACTGTAAACACTTTCTAGAGAAACCTAGCCACCCCCCTGGCCAGTTGCATCAATGGCTAATGGCTGAGCATCTCTACACTAAATTCGGCCTTAATCTAACGTCAGATATAGTGGAGGAACTCAACAAGCACCAAATAAGAGTCTCGGAGGAACCCAACCATATTCGTTGGGGCTACACCTCTTTTGGCATGTTCTCAAACAAAGAAACCTACAGGCTACTGCTTCCACCTCACCAAGCCAACAACATTTGGGAGGAAGTCTGGAATTTCAGAAATTGGCCAAAAATTTCCACATTCCTTTGGCTCGTTAGTAAAAGGCACTTACTCACGTGGGACAATCTCTGCCAAAGAGGATTCATTGGCCCATCCCAATGCCCCATTTGTGGGATCAAGGAAGAAAACACAAAGCATCTCTTCAATGAATGCGTGACAGCCATGGAACTTTGCGACAAAGTATCTCTTCTTAGTAGAAGATCGGACTGAATAGCTGGAAACATCATCAACACTATACGGAGCTAGCCTACTACTCATTTTAATTGCAGCATCCTCAATGCCCTTTGGACTATACTCCCAAGGCATGTCCTCTAGGCAATATGGAAGGAATGCAATTGCCAAACTATCAAGGTACTTCGTGCCTCCATTGAAACTCTCTGGAACATGGTTTGTTGCAACTTGCAAGATAATTTAGCCCTTTGCCCATGGAAGGATGAGGACCTCCATACTCTCAAATGGGAGTAGATCATCTGGGCCAATTGGAACCTCTGGCTACACTCCTCACCCTCCTCGGAGCCCCCCTCAGTCCATTTGGCAACCTCCCCTTATCATTGGTCCCCCCACCCTCATGCCTCTACATGGTAAAATTTGATGGAGCCTCTAAAGGGAATCTAGGGCTTGCTGGATTTGAATGAATTTTCAGAACATCTCAAGTCCATGTGCACTCAGTATTATATGGATCTCTTGGATGGGATACAAAAAAAAATTCAGAATTGGAAGGTCTCCTTCAAGGGATCATCATAGCCAGAGATCATCACTTGTTCCCCCTACTCATCGAAGGTGACTCTCAGATTCTCATTGAAATGGCTAACCATATCTAGGCAGGTTCATCGGCCTCCAAACTCAACAAGAGCTGGAGTTCGGCCACCAGGATTACCATGCTCAAACATTATATCCACATGGATAGATCTATTGACTTCCACCATGTAAGATGCAATGCCAACAAGGTAGCAGACCTTCTGGCAAATAAAGGAGTCCACCATTTCTTGCCTCTTTGGGCTGGCTCCCTCAACTCCATTGATGATGAATTCCTCCTCCAACACTGTAAATAACTGTTCCATAATAACCTCCATCCCCCAGATGTGGGTGCCATATAGTTTCAATGGAGTACACGGGGTGACCATGTGGTTCACCACACGACACACCCATGTGACATGGCCTGGGGAAACCTAGCGCCTTAACTCCTCACGTGGGCTGGGCTTTAAAGCCCCATGTGCCACCTCCATTTTGACGTACTCCACGTCCTATGTTTTTACTCCCTCCTACATGATGATTTTTCCCATTCCCGATCCTCCCTTGGCTCCCTTGTCTTCTCTGCTTGGCTTCCCTGTGCTTGTGTTGCTCCAACGTCCCTTGGCTCTGGCGTTAAGCCTTTGGGCTCTATCTCCTATTTTGTCTCCATATCAATACTGTGCATTACTGAAGGCTGCTAAGATGTTGTGGCGCCAAAGGCAATGTAGCAGAAGGGCGGGGGGAAGAGGCCTTCCTTCGTGGCCCCCTCTTTCGATGGCTCCTCATCCATATTTGAACCTTCCTACAGATTGGGATATGGCGAATGTGGCGCCCTCCTTCCCCACTCCAAACTTGCCTCCCGCGGTGTTCTTTGACCCTTCAGCCTGTCCCGAGCACTTCCCTAGCTCCTATGTTCCGCCCTCCTCCTCCCGCCGCAAGAACAGAGCCCACAAATCCACCGTTGATGCCGGGCCTGCCTCCCTTCCTTGCAAACTGAAAGCACTACTTCTGAAGCCTGCTTCAAGCTCCACTTTAGAAGAAAATTATTTTGAGATGAAGGCAGAGCCAACGATCCTGGGGTTTCTCCATTCGGGCTCCCCCTCGACGAAAAAAGAGAGCACCTTGATGGTCGCTCAAGCCAACTCATCCTTCATGTAGGTTTGCACAGCTCGGAACACTTTGGAGGAACACCTTGGATTTCCTTCTTCTCTGCTTGGGCCACATGAGGAAGCAGACCAAGGCTCAGGCGCTCTCAAATATGGATACATCTACAGGATTTTCGAAGAATTTCCTACCCATAGAAACTCGCATGAAGACTCGCCTTAGAATTTTCCCCTTGAATTTCGTTGTTTATTGGTTTTTATGCTATCTATGCTTAGTCCTTTTTATATATTTCTGTACTGTTGTGAAGGCTAGTTTCCTAAAATGGGCAGCCTATAATGGTTGGAATTTAAAGGTTGGTTTTCCCTCTCATGACAGTCTAGTTTTGGACAGTAGTGCTCTGCTTCTTCTCTCAGCCATGGATTCCTCCATGCCCGAGGATGAGAATTGTAATTCTGGTTTGACTACTTAATAGAAATAGTTTTACTTAGAAAAAAAAAAAACAATAAGGGATTACAATATTCATATATGGACCTAGCATTTTCACAGTGATGAAGTATACATCCATCAACACTAATGAAAAATTCACAAAATCATGGGATTTTTCTTGTCTTGATCGAAAATATTCCCCCCATGTCTTAGATTTTTAGAAAGTGCAATTCCCTTGTTCTTTAGCTAGTATTAAAATACCAAGGAATGGATATATTCACATTGACAAGTTCAAAATTCCAAAAACCTACACATATTCCTAATGCATCTGTGACCTTCATGTCCTAAATGTTATCTGCACTAGTTGACAACCTTTATTGATTATTTGTGTCGATCAAAAACATGAATTACTTGGTACCTAGTAAGTGCTCACTTCACACAAGCACCTGCACCATCATTCTCATCCTTTCCATGTTTTGCTTCAAAGTAGCTCCAAGTATGCTGAAATTTTTTTCTTCTTGTGTATTTTAGCTAAACCAATAAAAAAGAAATTCTAACTTGAACTACCCTACACAATTGTCTGACCATATGCAATGATTCCTGAATGATATCTCATTGTTTTGAATGATTCATAAATAAGGTCAAATTAATGTTTCATGAAAAATGCATCATTCTCACAATCATCACCGATGTAGAACTGATACTCCTTAAGCACATTACGTGAGTAATCAATGTTATATTTACCATAAAGATTCAATTGTGCATGTCTCTATAGAACATGTATGAATATGGAAACTTGGCCTGAGTGATAATACTCACTTTGAATCTTTGTCTAAGGAGAAAATGTGTAATTCTCAACAAATTCCACCACTGATAATATTGTGTCTAGCTGAAATACTTCGCGACAAATATTGAATTTAGAAGCTTTCCACCTGGACCTGTGCAAGTGTTTGATACATTTATAGATCTAGTTTTGAAACATCCCATGAATTATGAAATATGAATCTCATCCTAAACATAATTGATCCTGATTTCCCATGACATACTCATAATGCTTCCATGTTATGGTAGCATCTGACATCCCATAATGGTTGGGATCAATAAGAAAGTTTTTATCGAACAATGTCAAGTCAGCATAGTTATTGCATGTTCTCCCACCTATACATATTTTCATGTAAAACAATGCTTTTAGCTCAATTATTCAAAATATTAATGAAAACAAATCAAGCATTATAGGAGGAGGACGGTTATCATCATAGTTTTTCTTATAAAATTCTCATAAAGTTTCATAATGAAGATGAAATTCAACATGATATCAACAACACTACGTGTCACAAACTCTGCTAGGCCTAATAAACCATGGTTTCAATTTCGGAAGCATCCTTATGGATATCTTCACATGGTGATTTATTTCCTAAAATTATTCAAAAAATGAAACTTTTGTCATTTCTACAATGTACGTGACATGTTCCACATACTCTCCTTTAACTATGTGATGTTATATGACATGCTTTCTATATTGAATAGCACAGGAATGTATCTCCAAAAGCTCTACCACATGTGCTCTCATTCCTATTGTAAGCCAATATTGGAAGGGTTGGTTGCTTCTAAGAGCCAAAAAAGTAGAGTTGTAGTTTTTATATACCCAAACTGTGAATTTGGTATGCTTTTGCAATGGTTTTCTCTAGATACGAAACAATTTTGACATTGTTTCAAACTTTTGTTGCCTTTTTATACTTAGTGCAATAATAGCAGTTGTAATTTCCGTAAGTGAAATGTGAACATCAAGATTCATTGAGTTTCCAAACATAGTGAATGCCTTTGATATATTTTCAATGATATTTATATGTGTCTACTTATTTTAGCATCTTGGAGACCCAAAATATGTGTAGCATGTTTTATTTTCTTATGATTGATCAACCATGTAGTATTTGAGCTTGTGTAATAATTGAATGTTTATACAAGTATTTTCGAACGATGTTATTGACATGGTCTATAACAGTTCGAGTGGAGATTGGCTCCCCAAGTTCCTCTATTGTTATTTCATCCAAATGTTTTGCAAATGGTCCACCCCTTTTTGAATGACTTCAAATCCCTATTATCAAGTCAACTTAAGAGGAACAATTCATTCATATGATGGTTGACCAAATTGATAGGGAAAATATTATGCCTCCTATGGTTGATTAGTTTTATGTGGCACATATTTTTCCTCTAGCGATGGTTCATTCGCTTGATAGGGCATATCTTTATCATCATCTTGTTGATTAGCTTTATGGGACACATATTTTCCCACTTGTGTCTGCTTGATTTCTATCCATGCATAGTGGAACACAAATATACTTGTAAGTAAAGTGAATCACCATCATAATACAAGTGAATAGTTGATATACAAATAAATTTGTATTTAGGAAATCACCATAGCTAGAAGGTATTGATATTATTTGATAGTACGCATCTAGGTAGCATAAGTTAACATGGACCAAGGATTCTAAGTTGAAACATGAAAATAAAAAGGTTTCAAGATGAGAGAAAGATGGGTCGAAGAAGATCACACTAGTAAAAGTGTGTGTCCCTATGTAAAAAAAAACGGTGGTCAAGAATATGATGAAAGGTAAAATAATTCGTTCTCAATAAACAAAAATCAATTTTTAAACCCTTGTGTTCTAGTAACAAACCCTAGTGAACAATTAGATGAAAAAACAAGATGAAATTTAAAAACTAGGTAGAAAAAATTAATATCGACCAAGGATTCTAAGTTGAAATGTGAAAAGGAAATGGTTTCAAGCTCAAGGAAATATGTGTTGAAGAAGAGAGAAGGTTAGTAAATGTATCGGTCCCTTTGTCAACAAAATGGGTGATTGAAAAAATGATGAAGGATAAAATAAATCAACGTGTATGAAAGGTAAAACAAAAATCATGATGATGTGAATTGTATGTAGGAGGTACATGAAGATGATATAATTTGTATGAAACATGGAACTAATGACAAGAATTTCATTACGAGAAAGAAATTAGTTGGAAAGAAGCAAATTAAATCAACAACACCTAGTATTGTTGCATTTGTAAGCACACATGAACACATACATTTTATTGAGGAAACAAATTGAACCAGATACATAAGAAAAAGAGAAAAAATATTATCTAGAGTTTTTCTTCACCTTTCAATTGCAAAAAATATTAGTAATTTTGTAAGAAAATACCCTTCTCATCAGAATTTATTTGTGCATGGAATGGCTTGAGAGACCACTTCACAAAGTCTGTGTGACGTGTGGGTGTTTGTCATTTGTATGAATGAAAATATTTTTTATATTTTATTTTATTTGGTAATTCTTTTATTTTATTTCCTTGAAATCATGTGATGTTATTTTTTGGATTTTGTCGCCATGTATTGTTGATTGCATTACTCCTCATCATAATTTATACTAAAGTTTTGTCATGTTGATTTAACATAAAAAATAAAATTAATATTCACTCAGAGGGAAGTCCACCATGGTTTGGAATCCAAACATTTTTTTACAACCATAGAGTATATAGTCTGTCTTGGAGAATTTATCAAACAAGCTTGCTTTTGAACATAAAAATGTTCAATGATAATTCCAATTTTTGTTGATATTTCATGAATTTGAATAGTATGGAGAGATTTGATAACGTTATGTTATCATTGAGAATGAAAGGGAATTGAATTTATTAAATTTAAGAATGTGGATCCTTCTCAAAGGAATTTGAAAGAACCTAGAAATATTTTTTTATGTATGTGTGAGTCTTGGTTCTATATATTTTCACATTTTGACTTAGAATTTTAGTGTGAAATATTAATTTTATAGATGCTTTTTAATGTTGTGTCTACTTTTGAGACCATGTGGCTATTTCTATCATTGATACGAGATTCATACTATAATGTGTATTTTTATTTTTTAATAGTATATTAGTGTTTCACATAGGAATGCATAAGAAGTTGATTTTAAATTTCTTGTATTGCAATAAATTTTAGTCAATAGAACACCCACAATTGTTCTATCTAGGTGTAACGTTATCCATGTTTTTCAGTAGTTTCTTTCATCAGATATGTGTTCTAGCGAAAATTTAAGATGATTGGAAACTGAGTATTAACATTGGAAATTTTGTATATGAAGATTTATGAGTTTAATCCTCCTGGAATTCCATTTAAATTGTTCTGTGCCATAAGATGCCTTGTTTTTGCAAACCAACAAATATTTTCGGTAGGGGATTTTGGTTTTGTAACTTTTGTTTCATTGAGTTGGAGATTTTACGATATGTTTATTCATTCATAGTTTTAGAATATTTTTGTAATGTGGGGTGATGACACTACAAGGTCAAATTATGATATATAATTTGGGAACTACTGGAACCAATACAACACAAAATATTGATCAATCAAAAGGGAAGCTTTATATTGGTGGCCTTTCATATCAGACATCAAATGAGGCACTCCTATTTATTTTTTGATAGTATGGATCAATACAGGAAGGCTTTGTTGCATATCGCAAGAATCCAAACATATCTAGGTAATTTACTTTTTGAATTAAAATGAAATTATTAAGTCGAAACTTTAGTTTCTTATAATTCCTCCATCTGAAATTTTGATATATATACTATATCCAGTTTAGAAGCAATGTTTTATATTTCTACCCTAAAAAAAAACATCAAATAGGGGTTTTGGATTCGTAACATGTAAGTCAATTGAAGTGGAAAAAAGGGCTGTCGAGGATTAAAACATAAATATTAATGTAAGGAAAAAAATTGTGCAATATTTAATGGCTCTTGAGATTACCTCTTTTTGGATAGTTTAAAGTATAGACTTGACTTCTTTGGAAAATTATATTTTTGGATTTTTACTTGTTTTTTTACAATAGGGAAGGCTAATTAGAATGAAACTTGTATTTGAGGGCCATACAGAGAACGTTGCTTCAAAACCTATACTATCCTCTCAATTATATTTACACCACATGTAAAACTATGTTATGCAACAATGAACCCAAAATTTCCTTCATATCTAAGGTCACAACTACCTCCTCTTGCTCCAAAAGCATATCTTACCTGGCTATCTTCATATTCTTCATAATATTCTTATGTTACAAAACCATTATATGGACCTACATTTGAGGCAAAAATTTCATATAAAATTCCATTTGTTGATCATGGAACTGTAACACCAACATAGTTCAACCCCATCTATAACCAACATACAACCTTTTAGCCTCCACAATCTAGCCAACTGGATATCCTATAATACGTACCATAGTTGCACCTATCCATCCATACTATGGTACTTCATGAAGTTATTCTTGATGACATGATGACCAACAATTATCCTCCTTACTAAGGATTAATTAAGTTAACCATGCTCTCAATACTTGAAGCTCCTATTTTACCATAGAAATTATTCAAGTAGTTCCATGCATAATATCTCATCTCTACTCCATATGTTCAATTTTTATACTGAATTTACCTGCCCTTTTATATTTGAATATTTATAGTTCATCTCTAATTCCCACTTTCTTACTTTATATATCATTGGAGTTATATATTATTTTTTGGTGGATTTAGAAGAGACACATTCTAAAGTATGTATATTCATGAATCCCATGGGAGAAATCTGCATTGGATTTCATGCTAGCTCCATCATGTTCAATCTCTTTATTGAATTTCCTACTCTACATGATTTTGGTATTTAGTCATCGTAGAAATTATAATTCCTATTTTCGTCAAATTTTGTTATATATTTATACATTTTTTAAGTCATTCAATGATTTATTTTATCTACAAACTTCTATTAGAGGAGCCATATAACATGTGTACTTTGGGTTTTTATTTTGTTTAGTCTCAAGTTTAAATAATTGACTTTGACGTTATTTTTTAGGTGGTTGAGCATATTAACCATGTGAAATTTGATTCCTTTTTCTAAAAGGGTTACATTCTACATCTATTGGATGATTGTTTGTGGTAGTTGAGCCAATGAAACCTACAATACTTTACAAAGTTTTATATTTTAATTGAAGTTTTAATTTATAATCTTTAAAATTTCAAGCTCTAATTATTTGAAGGGTGCTAGCTCAATGGAAGAGCACTTGCTTTAGAAGTAGGTGGTTGGTGGTTCAAGTCCATCATGCGTTAATATTCATACAGAATGGTGATGATCACAATCTATCCCTATATATGTATCAATAGTGAGGGTCATTGAAGGGCCATCATCAAAAGTAATTTTTTATATATGAACTGGCGATGGTTCATGAACATCGAGATATATATCCATCAATAATGAAAATCATGAAAGGTTCATCACAATAAATCATTATTATTCATATGAAATGGTGATGGTCATTATCGATCATTATAATCATTATTCGTGACAAACCTTGAATGTGACTACAACACCTATACTTTTGGTGATGCACTCTTTGGTTACATTTAGTTATTGGTGATGGATGTTATTTTTACCATCACCAATGACCTTATGGTGAACATTTTTTACTCTCACAAAAATATGATATGGTGGAGGTTAATGAGTGTTGCCATATATAAGAATCAATAATGAGGCCCTTGAAAGGTCCATCACCATAAATCATTGTTGTTTATATGAAATGGTGATGATCAATATCTATCATTGAAATAATTCTACGTGATAAACCTTGAATGTAGCCACAACACCTATACTTTTGGCAATGCCACATTTGGTGACATTCAATTTTGGGCGACAAGAGTCATTTTGACCATCACCAAAGAGATTATGGTCACATTTTTTGACCCTCACCAATGTCCTTTTGTTGGTCTAGTGAGGGATTCTCATGAGATGTATCTCTTAGGATGTAACCTACCTAAAGTCAATATGACCATATTTATTATTTAGTAATTAATAAAACTGATCAAAATATTCCTTGTCCTTTTAATATGTGGAGTTAATTAAGGTAATTTAATGGTATAGATAAAATATATAAGAAAAAATCTCTTTTAAAGTACATAAGTCTCTAATTCCATGAGATGGACCCTCTATGGTACCAATGCATATAGGTATATATATTAGATAGAAATATGAAGATCTACATCCACAAATATCTTAGGATGTTATTATAATATTATAAATATTAAATTAAAAATGGTAGTCTAATTTAAATTATAATTAGATTAGCAATATGTCGCTTTAACACATTACATTGATCATGAGTCTTGACACTCAGAAACTACCCATTAATAATGAATCCTTTTCTCAATGAAAAAAGTATCTTAATGTTACTTTAGTTCTATCAATAACCTTATTCGCAAGCATTAATTAATCCTTAGACAATATTGATGGTGTAAAATGATATATTTTTTTCTACCTAGATTTGTTGTCTTTTCATACAAATATTTATTTTTCTTTGACATGGATATATCTCTTACATATGAATTTATTTCTTTCAATGGAATAAATATGTTTTCAATGAGAATATAACACAATATTGAATACACGCATTATATACAATAAATGTTCCAGTTAAATTACTTTCCAAATTTCAAACATGTATGATCTTAGAATTTGGAATACTTGCTTATACATTGTGGCATGCAATTAGTTGAATTTTGAATTCATATAGGTCATCATCAATTTCAAATAGGTCTCCTTTGAAAAATCATCCAAAACAAATTTAATGTGGATTTAAATGTTCACTAAGCAACCTTATATCATAATTCCATGAGGAGGAGGCCTTACCTCAAGCTATTCATTAAAATATATCATATATTTGAGAAGAGTAGCAATCTAGCTACAAATAGATCTAGTAATAATTTACTGAAAAGAATTTGATAAATACAGATTTAATGAAATTTGAAATAAATAATACGAGGGTAAAATATTCCTTATATTTATAAATTTATTAAGATATTTTTATGTTGATTCATTCCCTATCACTAATGAAAACCACAATAATGAAATATATTCGTAGGAATCCCTTTCGAGAGAATACATAGTTGGAGGAAGAGGTTGTTATACTCTCTGTTTTAATAAATGCAGTGAGGCTTATGGCCCATGGGATTCCATAAAAACCAAAACCCCTCTCTACATATTACATCCATATATATACTCTCATCTGCTCTAGTTAAATATGGAACAAAATGCACTTGCATCAAATCATACCCCTTTCCCTCTTAGTGGCCTAATTATAATACATCCCAATAGCGAACTAGGGTTTAAACTTTACCCATTCAACCCTTTGTATCAGTTACACTATGACTCTTCTAGAGTGTTATGATCATGGTAATGTGGCTATCCAATTTTTCCATGAGTAATGGGGTTGATGTGGCATTCCATCCAATCATGAATATAAAAAATAGAAAGGTGAAATTCTAGGTGGCATAATATTTTCATACATAATATATTTGAGGTAATTCTTGCACCATTGAAAATGATTTTGAGCATAAAAAGGTCTCAGTAGCTTTTTTTAAACACCATTTCTCTAAAATAGGACCCACCAATAAAGGTGTTGCTATGAATTGATTCTTCCCATTCTTCTCCTTTTAAATAATCAATATGGATGAAAAATAATATAGTGATATAATCCAAATAATACCTCTCAATTCTAGGAAGCTTTTCGTCTCAAAATTGTTTTTACTAAATGAGGTGAGAAAATTTCTCCTTTACCTTCTTTATGGGCTAGCATTCAACCATTCATGGACACTCCCAATTTTCCAAGGGTAATTCTATCCTTCTATTAGAGGCTTTGGTTTCTTCTACATAATTGTATCCTCTTTCAATTCTACCTAACATTTGGCTTTAATTTTTGTATAGAAGGTAGGATATATTTGACTCCCTAATTCAACATGGAAGGATCATCGAGTTTCATATTTTCCACATTCACGACTCAGTAAAAGTTCATATATAGGTACATACTGAGCACGAGGGCTTCACTAGGGGATAAATAAAATACCACGAGCATTCATATTGGGGTATATATATTGAGGAAAATTTTCCATAATATATTGAGAATATAATAAGGGGTATATGGTTTTTATATTGGCAGGTATAAAAAATTGAGCTCAAAGTTAGTGAAAAACTACAAAGGGGTATAAAAAATATTAATGAAAACATGGATACATATGATATGTAGTGAAAGTAGGTTTTTTTTTAATTAGGGAGGTGTATTGGGTTTGTATTGTTAGGGCGTTAAATAATGTGATTATTTGATGTTATTTTCAATATGTAGTAAAATTAGGGGTATTTTTTAGTATGCCACGAATGCACATGATATGTTGGAGGTTCATTGAGTGAAAGCATTGTAATACTAATTCTATAGTTATTATATCCCATGTTTTCAAGTATATTGAGGGGACCATATCATAGATCCTTTCTCTTGTTTTGATGAACCTATAAACTCTCATTTTTCAGTTGTAAGTACACTCTATCTTGTAGTCTAAATTGCTTCTTTGCTCTAATATAATCATGAATAATATTGTATTTTTCCTATGACTTATACAACATATTCTATATTTGTATATCCATCTTACTCACCTTATCGACAAATTTTCCTCCCCTTAAGGAGTCCCCTATGAGATTATCCCTCACTATTCATTTTTGTCCATATGAAATATCCAAAGGTGAAGATGAAAAATATCCAAAACGAGTTTCAAATGGGTACTTAAGAGTAAAATTGTGGACTAAATTTTTATAAGAGTGTTTTATATATATTATATTGTGATCCTAAGTAATAAGGGTGCTTATAATTATAACCACTTTAAAGATACAAAAAATTATTGTTAACTAATTTTGTTTTCAAGTTTTCCTATGGATGTAATGTTGTAGATATCTTCAATTTTGTGTCTATATTCTCCCATAATGTAGTATAAAAACCATTGGGAAATCTTATGTCACTGGCATGACAATACACATCCTACTGAACCTATCAACTACCACAAACAGGTAGTTCTGTCCCTTCATAATTTTTGATACACCTCACGAAAAATCCATGGTAATTATTTCATAAGGATGACTAGGTACATGTAAGTAATTATATATAATTTTCTTCATATTAATAGGGTTGTAAGTATAGAAAAAAATCCATCCTCTTATGAAACTATCTACATATTCTTGCATCCTGCAATAGTACACATACCTCTATAAGTTTTCCAATATTTTCCCTACAACAAAATTACCTACAACCTTAGAATTGTGGGCACATTTGATTATCTATAGTTACTAACCTTTGGGAACACATAACTTGTCTATCCTATAAAGTAACCTATTTTTGAGATGATATCCAATTGTTTTGTCACCATCATGCACACAAATATTGATCTAGATTCCCTAAAACACCACCCTAAATTCCTAATCTATACATGCCTCTTTGCATCCATTATGGGTTAAAGTTTTCCTATGCATCAAAGTTCCAAAAGCTATGGTATTTTATGTGGGTGGCCTTGAAATAAATTCCGCCATTTTTTTTATGACTCGCTTCTTGTACTTGATCATTAATGAATCTTTTGTAGAAAATCCATATACTTGTAATTCTTGGTATATTATAACTTACTTTATGTACCATAGAAACCAATGATTTTTGTGCATTACTATCTATTTTCCCATTTTATAGTGTTTCCACTTCTTGAAAACTTGTACCAAGGCATACAACTCCTTGTCATAGGTAGTATAATTGGAAACCACCCCATGAAATAATTCATAATGGTAGCATGAATCCCTTCATCCTTGCATCAACACCACTCCCATAACATACCCACTCACATTTGTCTCTACTTCAAAGGTATACCACAAGTTCAGTAATGAATAATTAACGCTTAACTCATTTTATGATTTAAACACTCAAAGGCCTTATATTCATCCTTTCAGAAATAGAAGATATTGTCACTTGCTCTTGTGGTGTGGAGTAGTGTACTGATACTAAAAATGAGGAGATGATTTTTCTCAATTATTGTGTTACCCAAATGAAATTATTGAACTCATTAACATTGGTAGGAGTTGACCACCTCATGATGATCTCCATCTTGGGAGATTATATTTTCATCTCTCTTCCACAAATACTTGTCGTAATATGGTTGTGCAAATTCACATTTCTTAATATTTTCTAGAAATTGGTTATTCTTTAATGTTTCTAGCACCCATGTCAAATGTGATATTGTATTGTACCAAGTAATATTTTATACTAGTATATCAAAAAAAAAACAAAAATAATAATCTATAAAATGGTGTATTATTTCATTCATTGACCTCCTGAATATAGCTAGTTCATTGCATAAAGAAAATGGAAATATTGACAATTCATATAAAGCTTTTTTCTATTTGAAGGTATTTTACCAAGTATCTTCTTCTCTGGCTTAAACTTGGTCATAAAGTGATTTTAATTCCAACATGTTGAATTATTTTTCTTACTCTAACTAAGCCAACAAATCATTCATTCCTGGAAATCAATACGTATTCTTGTTGAGAAACCAGCTCCAAAAATAGAAGAAAAGAGATATCAACGCCTTAGAAATAGAACACTTCAAGGGGGAGACCTCCATTACATTCCATGAATGAACAATTATTGGATGATATTGTGGAGCCATAGAAAGGTATCTTTCAAACACCTAATTAGCTTACATTAATCATCAATCCGGGAGTGACTTTTTATTTCAAGAGTGTACTCTGTTTGACGTTGCAATTATCTAAGAGTAATGTTGTGAAGATGTAGTACATAATTCTAAATACAAGAATAAACAAATTCCTGTAAATGTTAGAAAATTAAATATTACAAAGCAATGAAACACATAAAATATGTGGAAAATACAAGCACACAAAACACATAAAACCAGAGAGACACAGATATACGTGGTTCACCCAGTTTGGGCTACGTCCACCCCGAACAGCTAGTCCTTCCTTTATATTATCCAACAAAAATTGAGAAACAAAACCTACAGCAGATCCGCTGTAATATCTTCTGTTCTCTCTCACAGTCTCCCTCTCTGTTTCTCGCTCTGAGAATACACTCATAACACACAGCCGCAATACAATGCCCTCATATATACAAGGGGGTTGCCTTCTAGGGAAAGAAACCCTAATCTAAACATAACTTCTACCGTCAGATCATTTGCCTAATGAACGACCCAGATTGACTAGAAATTACTATACTTTTACAAGGCAATTTTACATCTGTTTTTAGCTTCGGGGGCGTTGCCCCCGAACCCCCACCAGCGGGGGTATCCAAAAAGCGCTGCCGCCCCCCCTGGACCCCCCACGGCAGCGATTAAATTTCGGGCAGCATTGCTGCTCCTTTTAAGGTACAGGGGTCCAAAGCTGTGATACAAAGTAAACAAGATAATCAGGCTCCACACCCAACAATAAAGGAATCTAATTACAAATGGAAATGCTCTGAAACTTTAATTAAATCAAACTGCAAAACATCAATTAGGGATACAGTAGCAATAACTCTTTCCCTTAGAAATCGATGCAATATAACCAATCTGGGGACTTGGAAGCAATAACCAGTGTCCTCTACAGTTGGTGATATTAAAACAATCGGAATGAAATCAAACTCGAACTACTTGCTGATAAAGATAACTGAAAGGAATTTCAAAGGCAAAAAAGGAACAAAAATCTAGTAACTCCTACGCATACACAGCAACTGTAACCAAATTATCTTCTAAAGTAAAGCTACGAATCATAAATAAGAAATAACTAGAAATGGAATAGCAATATAATTTGAACAACAATTACAAACTTAACTAACTTCAATCTATCACCAGCCAATACTACAGATCAATCGATCACAAAGAATCGTAAACTAAGAGAATAATAACTTAGAGTCGAACACAGAACAGTAAAGCTTCACAATGATAGCAGAATAAATGAACAGCATATGTCTTTCTTACAAAGAGTAAAATAGCAATGAAATTCGTTAATGAATTTGTATTCAATCTAACAATAGTCAATGAACTCTACAATCGAAATAAACAATAAACACAACTTCACACAACAATAAACAAAGATTGAGAGTACAAACAGCAAGGTAATTCCAGTAGAGCCAGGCCCTTAGCAGCAGTGAAACACTGCTGGGCTACTTCAGATCTTAAGAAATGAAATGAAATGCATGCTTGATATTAATTAAACATAAATTATTACAGAGGTTGTTCTCTCAAAGCTGAGAGTCAATAAACATAGTATTGCGGAATAAATGTCTAAATATAAGAACTTTTTCCGACCAACTGACTGACTGACTAACTCCCTTCATCACTAAAGGACATTGCTTTATATATAAAATCTTGACGGACAAGACGAGGAATAAGATTAGTTTGAATAGCGATCCCTCAGGATCGAAGGATCCTAAGGGATTCGCTCCCCTTCATTTAGTTATCAACTTTTCTGCTTTGATGGAGGTCGAGTTGTCCCCTGCCTTTTCTTGGAAATTCATTCGGATCTCCTTGCCTTTGGCTAGATGTGGTTCAATGCTGATGGAGCAGCAATTACATTGATCTCAGCCTCACCTTTGGTACAACTGTTCACTTCGTCTAATCCCTTTTTTATAAAAAAAAATCATCCTTTAGTCATATTTTTAAAATGAACGTAAATCATTCCAATCCCATCATAATTGTTATAATAAATTACCTTCTCAAGGCAAAAAGGAGTATGTCCATAGTAAAATAATGAGAAAATATATAGTAATTTCATACCTTTTTCACTTCCCAACATACCCCCCTGCTTAATCTTTTTCATGTCCTCATGAAAACTATAGTTCACATGGAGAGTAGTCAAAGAATAAGCTGGAGAAGGTTTGTCATCGACAGGTCTAAAACCATGTAGTGCAGCTAATTGCTCAAAAACATGTTCTGTATGTCCTTCGAGGAGTTTGTAAACAGCTTTTTAGTCTGAAGCAGGAAACCATGCAATAGGGCTGCAGAACCTACATCCTAACCAAAATTGTGCTTCTTTTAAAACGAGATGACTATAGGAAATCAAGCGGTCTGCAGCTAGACCAAAGTTTCTATAATTAAGTGGTTCTCTGTTTTGCACATTCTGATTGGAAACTCTCCACTGGGTCTTAGGTGCTATATAAGCTTGGTTTCTAATGGATGAGAAATAATCTGTTCCATTAAAGATAATCAATTTGTGGACAGGACCCAATACTTGGATAACGCCTTCCTTTGTCATCAAACTTCTGTGCCTAGCCCAAAATTGGGATGGGTTCTGAGGTTCACTCCTAACCGACAAATCTAATTCATTCTCTTGCCTTTGGAAAGAATTATAGGCTTTAAGACATTTTAATTTATTTATAGCAAAGGAAATGAATTCCTGAAATTTAAAATCTCCCACAAAAGGGCTAGGGTTTGAATCACAATTATTTTCAAGTATCAGATTATGTAAATAAAATTCACACAAAAGGCTATGTACTTTGATCCCATAAAGTTTTCAGCATGATACAAAGTCAACTATAATTTTTACCTCTATGGATTTCCCTGCTTTAACTACCTTGATATTTAGCTTTAAATATCTTTCTAGTAAAAATAAAGCATAGTTTTTGGTAGGGCATATACAGGCTAAGGCATCAGTGTATAGGGAGCAAAGAGTGTTCATTTGATTGTAGGCTAGTTTTAATTGGCTCATTACCTTGTCAGTCTTTTTCTCTACTCTTCGACACTTTTCGTCAGCTTCTGTTTCTGCTTCATGAATACTCATCATATGTTGCTGCAGTTCCTGATATCTCTTCCTTGGGACAGTGTCTTCTTCCAACCTTTGTCTTTCTATTCGGGTTTGTGCCAACTTCTCTTGGATTTTGGCTAGTGTCAAGTCACTAAAAGTATGCTGACTACTAAATTGCATGTTTTCACTTGAAACAGGTCCCTCTATAACAACTTGTGTTGGAACGGCTGTTCGATGTTTCGTATCTCCATAATTGGGTTCAGGCATGGCTTCCTCATCTTGGGGGTTCCTCTTAGCAGCTACTTTTCTCTTTTGCGAAGCTCGCTTAGTAGCTATGCTTCTTCTCTTAGGGGCTCACTTAGGCATTTGTTTCATTCTCAAAACCCTAATGGTTTTCTTGAGATGTTCTATGATTTTATGAAGCTTCATTCGCTCCTTGCAAAGCTTTTCAATCTTAGTTACTTTCCTCCTCTTTTTTAATGGGACAGTTGTTCCTTTATCTGAACTCATTTGCTCGACAGGGTGTTGGTCCATATCAGCAGTGCCTTCAGTTTAGTTCTCTTCTTGGTATTTTGCTTGGGGTTCCTCTTCCACATTCATATGTGCTTGGCTAAATTCTTCAGCAGTCATATCCTTGGTTAACTCTGCAATCTCCTGAGGGCTTCCAAGTTGGGATATTACTTCAGTATTCTATTGTTCTTATTCATGCCTTTCAGGGGAAGAAACCCTAGCTTCGCTAGGGTTTGTTGTTTCATCCAACATTTATTTAGCTGTATCTTTTTTTACTGCAGAGTGCTCTTGTAACTGATTAATATCAATATTAAGATCCAAAGGGCTATTAGGTTGCACATAGTTACTCATATTGGCAAAAATTTGGGCCAATTGGTCTTCCTGTAAAGGGCTTACGGTAGCATTCTCGGGAGGCTCTGTTCCTTCTTTCTCACTGTTATGATTGTCTTCTTATTCCTCGCAGGTATGATAACTTCCTTCTTCCTCATCCGAATATCGAATTTCTCCTTCAATTTCTTCTTCCTCAGTATTTCCTTCCTCTGCACGGGATTTTTTTTCAACACTGTTGTGGTGGCTTATTTCTGCTTCATCTGAGTAGCGAATTTCTTCTTCCATTTCCTCTTCTTCATTAGTATGAGGGCTTTATCCCTCCAATTGTGGAGGTTGTTCATCCTCTGAGATGTGCAATTCCAGGGGTTGGCTACTACTGCCTGGAAGTCTTTCCATCATCCCCCTACTTCATTTTGAACGGAGGGACTGTCTGTGAGTTGATGGCTCGGCTATTGAGCCAGCCATTCTCTTCTGTTTCAAGGCAGGTAAGGCCAACCCTCCATCAATCGAGAATATCAACTCTTCCCAACTGGTATGTTGTTGGGCGAGGCTACGACTTACTATTAATTGAATTAAGCAATGGTGGCTGACCACCATATCTGCATGCTCGGATTTTCTTATGTTACGGGTAATATCGTACAACAGGGAATTTAAAAATGTAGGAAAATTGATAGTGCATTTTTTTTTTAATATAGCTAGTAGCTTAAGGTGGCGAGGTCTTACCACATTTTTTCATCATGGAAAATTTTAGGGGCTAATATTCACAAGTGGGCTAATTTTCCATGGTTTTTCCAAAAAAAAGATTCGCCAATTTCCATTTTTTTATAAAAATGATTTGCCCAAATTTTAAAATATAAATTATTTTATGTTAAAAATAGCCAACATTATATAGACAATATGTATAATATCATTATAAATTTGAATAATTTTACGAATACATCAATAAAAAATTTATAATTTTCATATTAGGGACTGGTGAGATTCGCCAATTTTTTAAACTTCAAGATAATTTTCCATCCTTAAAATTATCCCTGTTTTTCGTCCATCGCACGTTATGTAGGCCTGCACAATATTCGCCAATTCCATCGACGGCTCTCCCAATGATGCTGGCTGAACTCCATTACCTTTGATAACCAATGTTTTTCCGTCATCCTGGAAGATCTTCATAGCTTCTCGAAGCCTAAGCTTCTTCTGCGTCCATATAGTTCCTTGCACTGGTATGCCTAATACTTTTGCAATTATTTCATTAGATACAACTATCTGTCTTCCTCTAACCATGGATAATCCTTCTTGCAAGTTCTGTAAAAATTCTTGGCCACTGTTTCATGAGGTTTTTGTATCCTCATGAAATATGTAATCCATCCTATTCTTTCCAAAATCTCTCGTGCAGCATCAGAAATGACCAGCACCTCTGCTTCACTGTGAATTGGTCGTCCTCCCGTTGTCTCTACACCTTGTTAGTTTTTTCCAAACACACAGTGATCGCAATGGAATAGCACATCACGTTAAATTGGAATAATGTCGTTATTTCCTAAAATGCAAGGATTTAATTCACATATAGGTAAAGAAATATCGAGATTTTCTCTGCATGCAAACATCTGCGCCCCCCCTGCTTGATGATAGGTCACCCTTGACCGTCAATTGAGAGAGGCAGCGTGGCACAGCAATAGTACAGTAGGGAAAAAGTAGGCATAATTATTATACATTCAATCAAATTAGAGCAATTACTAAAATCAATGCGTGTGATAAATTGGTAATAGATATAAAATCGTTTTGTAATGATTCAAATATGAGGACAAGGGATAGCTTAGGATAAACATATGTATATATGTGTTTATTACCACTTCAAACTAATATGATTGATTTGTAATGATATTCATGTATAACAAGTTCGAAATGGAAGGTTAAAGATTCATACTTTCATTCGATTTTAAATAAAGATATAGGAAAAAGGGTTAAATATGACTATTGATGTGTATAAATGTGACTCCAATACCATCAGCAGAGCTCTATTGCCCACAGGTGTCCATAACCTTGAAAGAGTTTCTTTCTCACCCTTGGAACCATTGTCCTTTATTTATACTAAGGAAGTGATTGTTAAATATCATAATGGAGGCCATTGTGCTGGCTTGGTGACCAGAGAAATCACAATGCCACTCACCGGGAAGAAGTGAAAAGTGGGCAGGCCAGCTCCTGATGAGACCTCCTGTTCCAAGGGCTTCCTTAATTTTTTCAATTTTCCATTGGACCATATCCCTGGTTTGGTGGCCATGATGGGAATTCCACTTCACTGACTTCATTATGATCATGGTAGGTTGGCTCTTAATCAGGCCCCCTATCCTCCATCTAGAAAATCATAAAATTATTAGTGGAAAATATAAATATTTTTCTTTTTCATATAGCACTTTCCTAGTTATTCATAAAGGATGGCTTAACACTCCTTAAGAGTAGGGATGGTGGAAGAAGTCTGAACATCTCAATAGAAAATAATATGCCCTTATTCCTACTCCATAAATAAAAATCAAAGAAATTTATATCATATGGGAAAGAACCAATCATGATAAGGATAATCGACCAGATTAATTCAATGGTAATAAAACAACAAGATTATGTTATTAGTTAAGTCACATTTTCTTGTTTTCTTATCATTACTAAACAATTTTCTTAAAAATGAGGATTTCTTTTGATTTGCTGATTACATTAAGCTTTAATTTGTATGATTGTATATGAATAATATGTTTTCCTTTAGAAGAGTCATCAGAAATTCTCAGAATGCTAATCTGAGACAAAAAACAATTCACTCAAAGGGTTTTGTTCCTTTAAAAAGAACATCAGAAACAATCTGCGAAATTGTTGTTCCTTTCAAAAGGAACAACAAAAAGTGCGAAATTGTTGTTCCTTTTGAAAGGAACAACAAAAATATACGGAACTGCTGTTCCTTTCGAAAGGAACAATAAAAGTGTTGTTCCTTTGGAAACGAAAAACAAAAATCAAAACAAACAAAATGAATAGAATTTTTGAAAAAAAAAACGAATTGTATAAAATAGATAATGAAAACTAAAATAACCGAAAATTTGAAAAAAAATGAATTTTCTAAAACAAATAATCCAAATGAATAAACAATCTTTATGTACAAAAATTTAAAAAAATAATTGATTTAATGAACTGGTGCCGAGGAGGAGTCTTCCTCTTTAGCAAGAATTTCCATGGTAGAATATTCCCGTAATTGTTGGTAAAAGGATTCTTGGGTAAGCGGTTTATGATACAATCGTACTCGATGACCATTTACCTTAAAGGAATGCCTAGATCCATCAATGGTAGCTAATGTAATAGTGCCATTAATATGCACCTTTTGTATTTCATAGGGTCCAAGCCATCATGTCTGGAATTTCACTGGAAAATACTGAAACCTAGAATCATATAGGAGTGCCCAGTCTCCTTCGTGGAATATCTTTTGTTTAATCAGGGCGTCATGCCACTTTTCTCTCTGTTGTCGAATTAACGCTGTGTGCTGAAGAACAGAGAGCCTAATTTCATCTAACTTATTAGTTCGTTGCAGTATTTTAGTATGGGCTTCATTTAGATCTAGACCCACTTTCTGATATGTTCTCAATGTCTAAATTTAAAATTCTATTGGAAATATGGGTTCTTTTCCAAATACAAATTGATATGGTAATTATCCCGTAGTGGGTCTCCATGTTGTTTGATATGCCCACAATGCTTCTGGAAATTTGTATGCCTAATCACGTCTGTGTGAGGCAACAGTTTTTGTTAATATAGATTCAATGACTTTGTTTGTGCTCTCAACTTGGCCATTGGCCTGTGGGTGGTATGGGGTTGTAATCTTGTGCTGAATGTGATAGTTTTGTAGTGTTTCGGCTAATTTATTACCTACAAACTATGGTCCTCCATCTGTGATTATGTCCCTCGAGAGGCCATATCGAACAAATATTTGGAAAAGAAACTATATTACAGAGTCATCTGTAGCTTTTGAAAGAGCCTCTGCTTCAACCCATTTGGTGACATACTCAGTTGCAACTAGGATCTATTTTTTCTGTTTTGATGGTGGGCTAATGTGACCAAAAAATTCAAGGGCCCAGAGTTCAAATGGTTCAATCACTAGTTGGGGTTCAAAGGCATTTCATCAGACTGCCCAGGGTGACCTGCCCTTTGGAAGCTATCACAAGCCTGCACAAATTTCTTGGCATCTTTAAAGATAATAGGCCAATAATATCCTGTTCGTAAAACTTTATGGGAAGTTCTACGATCTGCAAAATTCCCACCACACTTTTCATCATGGCATGCTTTCAAACTTTCAAATACCTCATCCTCTCGAACGCATCTTCTTATTTGCGTATCTACACCTGTATGAAATAGGTAGCCCCCAATCCAATAGTATCGAGTACTACAGTGTATTATCTGCTTTCGTTCATTAAGGGATAGATGTTTAGGTAATTTACCTATTGCCAAATAATTTTCTATATCATTATACCATGGGGTTCTAATAGTAACAGTGAACAGATGTTCATCTGGGAACTGGTCTTCAACTGCTTCTGCATCTGTTGGCTTTGGCATTCTTGAAAAAAAATCAGCTACAGGGTTCTCCTTTCTAGGTCAATCTTTGATTGTAATGTCGAATTCCTGCAATAAAATCAACCATCTTGTCACTCTTCCATTTCTAATAGGTTTATTTGCTAAAAAATTAATGGCAGAGTGATCAGTATATAGTACTATAGGATACCAAGTTATATAATGTCTAAACTTATTTATAGCATGTACTACAGCTAAAAATTCGTTCTCAGTCACAGTATAATTTAATTCAGCGGGAGACAGATTTTTGCTGATATAATAGATTGCATATGGCTTATTGTCTTCCTCCTTTCTAAGTACTGCTCCAATTGCTGTGTCTGAGGCATCAGATGAAATTTGGAATGGAAAATTCCAATTTGGGCCCCTGAGCACTGGGGCCATTGAAACAAGCTTCTTTAGATCAGTAAATGCATTGTCACATTTATCTATACAGATGAAATCAACATTTCTAGTTAGTGCATATAAAGGTGTAGCTATTCGAGAATAATGTTCTATAAATCTTCTATAGTAACCAGAAAATCCAAGAAACCTACATACCTCCGTCTGTGTGGTAGGTGTGGGTATTAATAATATTATTTGAATTTTAGCTAGGTCCACCTGAATTCCATCTACTAAAATATAGTGGCCTAAAATAACTCCTTCAGTCATCATCATATGACACTTTTAATTGCTTAAACAAAGCCTAGTGTCAATACATCTTCGCAACACTTTTTCTAAGTTTTTCAATGCTAGCTCAAAGTCATCCCCATAAGGTGTGAAGTCATCCATATATACTTTGAGACCTTCATTTATTAATTCTACAAAGATGCTAAGAATGGACCTTTGGAATGTAGCAGGGACATTGCATAGACCAAAAGGTAAGACTTGGTAGGAAAATTTCCCCCAAGGACAGGTAAAAGTAGTTTTGTCTTGGTCTTTAGGGGAAATATGAATTTGATTGTACCCACTAAAGCCATCTAGGAAAGAAAAAAATTTCTTTCCTGCCAATGTGTCTAATACCTGGTCAATGAAAGGAAGGGGAAAGTGGTCCTTCTGTGTTGCCTTGTTAAGTTCATAGTAATCTACACATATTCTCCACTTTCCATTATTTTTTGGTACCACTACTAATGGAGAGACCCACTTGCTATCAGATATTGGGTAGATGAAATTAACATCTAATAGTTTTTCTAGTTCAACTTTCACTATATCTTTAAGGTGAGGGTTTAGTATTCTTTGGGGTTGGAAAATGGGTCTCATATCTTTTTCAATATAGATGTGGTGTGTTCACAATTGAGGATCAATTCCTTTCATATTGGGGTAATCCCATGCAAAGGCTGCTTTGTATTTCCGCAATAGTTGGACCAACTTCTCTTCTTATTCAACAGTGAGATTTTTTTTAATGTTTAGAGTTTTTCCCAGCTCAATTTCTACAATCTTGATATTATACACATAAGTAGTGGGTATTACTTGATCAGGAATGTCTTTCAAAGGATCTTCTTCTTATTTATTATCAAATGTTGCCTTGATCATGTGACATTGAAAATGAGATCTAATTTGTGGTTTATTAACAAAATTATTAATGGTATCATCCTCTGTTTGATCTTTAAAATCAAGAGCATTTTCTATAGTTAGAGGTGATCTCATATTTTCGATAAGATATGATACAGGTGGTTTTCTTGTTTTGATTATTGATAGACTTGGCTGGGTTGGGGGGTATAAAGCTAAATTCTTGACACAGTTTCCCCTTGTTATTGTCATGTTTCCTTGTTGGCATCCAATATAAGCATTGGCAGATGCCAACCAAGGTCTACCTAATATTAACGGGTGTCCATCTAGCCAGTTCTTTGGATTGATAACCAGGAAGTTAGCTAGGTATTCCCAGGAATCTACAGATACCATTACATCTTGTAGTGTACCCTCTGGTTTGACTACTGATCGGTTAGCCAATTCCAATAAGGTTGTTGTTGGTTCTAGTGATGTAATGCCAAGTTTTTGACAGGTAGTAGTTGTTAGGATATTTATTTTTGCTCCCAAATCAACTAAGGCATTTGGAAATGATTGTCCATTTATTTGCACTATCACTGTAGGATTTCCTAGGTCTTCATATTTCATAGGAGTTTCCATCCATGATAATAAGTAAGATAAAGTACCGAATATTTGGAAAGTTGGATTGGTAGTTGGTCTCATCTTTGGATTCTTTATACATAATTCCTTAATGATTTTTGCATATATAGGAATATCTTGAATATCTTGGAGGAGAGGGATTTTTATACATAAATTTTTTAATCCTCATAGAAAATCAAAATTGGGCTATTCTAATGGGTGTGGTATGATTAATCATTCTAGGAATGGTGGAGAGGAAGTTGCTACTTGTTGTTCATCTTTTTGTTGAAATTTCTTTTCTTTCTGTAATGTTTGTTCAACAGGTAACAGATCTTCAACATGAACATAGTTGTTTCTCTCTGTTTCTACTATGCGTCCAAACCTTAATTGAAGATCATTGCACTCCCTCAGTTCAGTTTCTAATTCTGGGGGTTCCATTATTGGGACAGACTGAACTGGCCTATTGTTTGGGTTCAGGTTGGGCTGGGCTGGGAGTTGCGGTCTTAAGTTGGTCTGGGGGTTTGTATACGGAGATAGCAGTGTAGGTTGAGAGAGAGGAATTGTTCCAGCTGGCTGATTTGTAGGTATTTTCCAGTTCGACTACCAGGCCTGACTCTGCGAGGTAGAGGGGGGCCATTTTGTTGGATGGTTATTATTTTGTGAAAATGGTGGACAGAAAGGAAAGCTAGGCCAATTATTTTTATTTGTTTGATTTGGCCAAGATGTTGTAGGGAATGGTTGTTGTGACCAATTGGGGAAAGGCGGATGATTTTTCCACATTCCACTATATTGCTGAGCATTATATTGAGGAGGCTGAAAAGAAGAAAATGGATCAGTTGGCATACTTGATTGTCATGGCTACCATTGTCAGCGCTGATTAAGGAGACATACACTTCTGATTCTTCTTCTGCCTCCTTATAAACTGCTTTTAGGCCAGGAAGCGAGGGACATCCTTCTGTAGGGTGATATTTTGTGCAAATTCCACATACTTTGATTACATCCAACGGACATTCTTTATCGTTGTGTTTCTTTCTGCATCTAGGACAAAATATCGCCAATTTTTTCTCTTCTTCTCCTTACTTCTATTTGGCTTGCATAATATCGAATTGTGTTGTTAGAGTCCCAAGTATGTCTATCTTAAAATCTTCCAGCAAGTTTCCAATCTCTACACAAGTCACACCTTCATTGGAGGTCTTGTTGGCTCTTGTGATCATATCACGTTCTGCTGATTTTAGCCTTATATTGCCCCTTGAATTCCTAATACATAAATCAATGATGTCAGCATAACTTTCCTGATATATATCACCTTTTCCCATAATATTCAATGTTTCAACACATTGATCTTTCATTCCCCTAATTAATGTAGTTTTCAACACATTATCAAGTAAGGGTAAGGATGCATAGGGAGATCTCTGAAGATTGTATTGAAACCGTTCCACATATTCTTCCAAGGTTTCATTTGGTTTTTCCGTCATTTGGAATATTTCTTCCTTTAGTTCCTGAGACCTACAATAATCTTGATATTTCCTTAAGAACACAACCTTCATATGATCCCAATTAGTTATGACACCCCCACCTAATCCCATACACCATCGTAAGGCTACCCATTTTAATGTAGAAGGGAATAGTTTTAGTTTTTGGGGATCAGTGGTATAATCATATCCCTTACATAACACATCAAACTCAAACAAAAAAGCATCTAGATCTTCTGATGTTAAGCCATAAAATTTGGGAATATGTTGAAGGGGAATGGCCTTGATAGGTGCATTGACTACAATATATACTATAGGATATTGCAGCATAGAGGATTGCTAGGGTATATGTTGATTCTGATTTTGGTTCTAGGCCATTTGGTCAAAAATGTGCCAATATCCTTCCGGGATCTCCAAGGAATTCCTAGGCTGACTAGCAGGGATAGGAATGGCTTTGATAACACTCCCCTTGTTTGGAATAATGAGTATTCCTTGTTGTCCTATTGTTTGAGGTGATTCAGGACCTTGATTTTGATTGAGTTTAACAGAACTTCCTTTATCTAGACTGTTTACTATTTGGACTATTTCAATAGGAGATATTGGGTCTCCTATTTCTCCTACTTCCCCTTCTCCTTCATGAATATCACTAGAGTTCCCTTCTTGAGGGGAAATTATGCAAGGATTCTCAATTTCTTGGGAATCTTGCTCAATTCCCTCTTTCTGACTGTGTATCTCAGCAAAGGCTTCAGATGGTGACTCTGTAGCCTGAAGGGAACTAGTAGGCTCTCTAGAAATGGATTTTCTAAATCCTACTGATGGTTAAGATTCAGTTCTCTTAAGGATTTCATCAATAAAGGTTGTCCGCCCAAGGGTAACCGGTATCCTAGGTTTTTCAATTTTAGGAGGAATTTTGTTTTTCTTAGTTGGTCTATTCATTCAAGAAAACAAACCTTCATTCCTACCCAAAGAAAGAAGCTTACCTACTTCTGCTATGAAGCGGGTTGTGAGCAAGTGTGTTTCTTACCCAGTGTGCAGGTTCTTACCTTCCATATTTAATACCCCATTCTTCGCAAGCAAAAGAAAGTCAGTTGTGCATCACTCCTTTAAAATGGCATACACTCTCCCCAACAACAGTGCCAAAATGTGGAGCCATAAAAAGGTATCTTTCAAACACAAAATTAGCTTACATTAATCATCAATCCGGAAGAAAATTTTTATTTCAAGAGTGTACTCTGTCTAAGGCTGCAATTATCTAAGAGTAATGCTGCGAAGATGTACTACACAATTCTAAATACAAGAATAAACAAATTCCTATAAAGGAATCTAATTACAAATGGAAATGCTCTGAAACTTTAATTAAATCAAAATGCAAAACATCGATCAGGGATACAGTAGAAATAACTCTTTCCCTTAGAAATTGATACAAGATAACCAATCTAGGGATTTGGAAGCAATAACCAGTGTCCTCTACAGTTGGCGATCTTAAAACAATCAGAATGAAATCAAACTCGAACTACTTGCTGATAAAGATAACTGAAAGGAACTGCAAAGGCTAAAAAGGAACAACAATCTTGTAGCTCCTATGCATACACAACAACTGTAACCAAATTATCTGCTAAAGTAAAGCTATGAATCAGAAATAAGAAATAAATAGAAATGGAATAACAATATAATTTGAACAGCGATTACAAACTTAACTAACTTCAATCTATCACCGGTGAATACTACAGATCAATTGATCACAAAGAATCATAAAATAAGAGAATAATAACTTAGAGTCGAATACAGAACAATAAAGCTTCACAATGATAGTAGAATAAATGAACAACAGATGTCTTTCTTACAAAGAGTAAAATAGCAATGCAATTCATTAATGAATTTTTATTCAATCTAACAACAGTCAATCAACTGTGCAATTGAAATAAACAATAAACGCAACTTCACACAACAGTAAACAAAGATTGAGAATACAAACAACAAGGTAATTCCACCAGAGCCAGGCACTTAGTGCCAGTGAAATACTATTGGGCTACTTCAGATCTTAAGACATGAAATGAAATGTGTGCTTGATATTAATTAAACATAAATTATTAGAAAGGTTGTTCTCTCAACGCCAAGAGTCAATAAACATAGTATTGCAGAAGAAATGTTTGAATATAAGAAATTTTTCTGACCAACTGACTGACTGACTGACTCCCTTCATCACTAAAGGACATTGCTTTATATATCAAATCCTGATGGAAAAGACGAGGAATAAGATGATTTTGAACAGCGATCCCTCGGGATCAAAGAATCCTGTTGGATTCGCTCTCCTTCATTTATTTATTAACTTGTCTGCTTTGACTGAGGTCGAGTTGTCCCCTGCCTTTTCTTGGCATTTCGTTCAGATCTCCTTGCCTTTGGCTAGATGTGGTTCAATGCTGATGGAGTAGAAGTTACATTGATCTCAGCCTCGCCTTTGGTACAGTTGTTCACTTCGTCTAATCCCTATTTTATCAACAAAAATCATCCTTTAGTCATATTTTTACAATTAATGTAAATCTTTCCAATCCCATCATAATTATTATAATAAATTACCTTCTCAAGGAAAAAAGGAGTATGTCCATAGTAAAAGAATGAGAAAATATACAGTAATTTCATACCTTTTTCACTGCCCAATAAATACAAATGACAAAACCTCCTTTCTATATATAGGTGTCTATGGGACCACAATGTAATCCTAGTGGGGCCACAATGTAATCCTAGCATACCTAACAATAATAATTTAGGGGAACAATAATAACATTATGGGGGTTACAGGGATACAACAATAGCAATAAGGGGGTATACACTAACATAATAAGGGACTACACTAGTAAATAGGGACCTAACATGCCCCTCTCCTTCAAACATGTGTTGTCCTCAACGCTTGATTATTTCTTGATGCTTCTATATAAATTTCTCATCCCCCCATGTGGAATATTCTATAGGAAAGTTCTTCCACTTGCTTAGATACTCTAGAATTGATTGTAATTGTCAAGTTCTTGTTCTTGTAATTGCTTCAAAACTTCTTTTGGTGTGATATTGATCTTCCTGTTGTTTCATTAGATTCTGCACCAAAGTTAGGTTATCCTTTGAGAGTTGGAGAACTTGTTGTTGATGCTCAATGTGATCTTCCACTAATTTATCATTCATATTACCTATTATTTGATCCTTCAAACCATCCAAATTAGCCTCCATTTCTACTTTTAAACTGCCTATGTCATCTTCAGTTTCTCTTCGTAAGATCGAAATTTGTTGCACTTGGTACCGTAATTTTGATATCTTATACTGCAATTATTCCTCTTCATGCGTCATAGTATAGCTTTTTGAAGGCTTAATGGGTATGGAATTATTTTTTTGGAGGCATTATAGAACCCAATACTAATAAAAATTCTAAAATATGCCCTTGGAATCACTTCAAAGTGATTTTTCAAACAAATGTTATGCAATTTTAAAAACCAAATACACAGCTTTTTCTTTCTTTTGAGGAGCTCGATATCGAAATTGAATTATATCTATAATTGTGGATCCTAAATATCTAAAATTTGGTTCTGTATTAGCCCTCTAAATCTTCTTTCAAATGCCACAGGTCTAACCTAATTTGGATTCTTCAAGGCAAAGTTATGTCCAATCTCCCACAATAACCCAATTATGGATTGGTTCAATAGAGCGAACTTGTACGACTTGCCACATGTCACTGTTTCCTCCTTTGGCACTAAAATTGATAGAAAGGAAACTAAAGTCTGTTTAGTTATGGCCACTTTTTACAACATTCCAATTTTATGCTCAGAGAGAGAGTTATGAAGTTTTTCCCATGATCACCTCTTTGATATGAAATTCGGGAGCGTGAAAAATCCCTAAATTCCATAGACCATTTCTCCAAAAGTGTTGCGAAACAAGCTCTGAAAATTTTTGAAGATGTTCCTCAGGAATTTGGCTTTGCACTCTAAAAATTTCAGCTTCTTAACCTTCATAGAAACAAACTTATAGCGAAAATTCCACGATGACCGATTTAGGTTAAATTCAGGAGCCTGCAAAAAGCCCTAACTTCCACATATCATATCTCCGCAAATATTTTGAACCAAGCTTTGAAATTTTGTGCCAATGTTCCTCATGATTTTATCTTCACACTCTAAAAATTTTATCTTCCAAACCTTCATAGAAATAAAGTTATATCTCACATGCCACGATGACTTGTTAGGAGCAGCGATACCGTAGAATCCAAAGCTCTGATACCAAATGTTGAGAAACCAACTCCAAAAATACAAGATAAGAGATATCAATGCCTTATAAATAAGCCACTTCACTGGGGAAATACATTACATGAATGAACAATTCCTGGATGATACAAATTACAAAACCTCCTTTCTATATATAGGAGTCCATTGGGCCACAATGTAATCTTAGCCGACCTAAATAAAATAATGTAAGGGCACAATAATAACAATAACTGGGTCTACACTACCATAAGGGACCACACTAGTAACATAGGGACCTAATAATTCTTGAGAGTTATTTTGTTCAATGCTTTGTAATCAATGCACATTTTCCAAGTCACATTATTCTTGGAAAAATTATGATGGGTGGCCTAATGGAAAGGTAATTTTTTCAATAAAACCATTTTCCACAGATAGTATACGTTTTTCTTCACATAAGTATTACAAACTTCTTATACAACTCAACATTTTACAATGGAATTTCTTGAAATATTTGAAACTCTTTCTCCACTTCTATCTTGGGTTGTATCCCTTTACGCTCTTGGAACACTCCCCTACATTCTTGTAGCAACTTGCATATTTTTTTCTTTTCTTCCTCAGTATGCTCCCCAAAGGAACAATTTTCTCTCACTAAATATATTGCAGGAGAATATTCCCTTAAAAATAGTAAAACATACTTCTTGTTAGAACCAATTAGTTTATTGGCATGGTTGGCACTTACCAATGAAATTTTACACTTTCCCTTCTGTGCATTAATGGTAAATTATATTCCATCCTTAATGAGTTAATACTATTTGTATCTCCAAATGAATATTTCATCCCACATGTGCATATATGGACCACCAATCACAACTCCAGGTACATCAAGTGGAACTACATCAAATTCTAGTTCATTAACAATATCAACAATCATAGAAAAATTGGTTTTGCACAGTTTCGTTTCTTTTAATTCTAGATCCTTATTTACAAATTACAATGGCTATAGACTAGGATGATCTTGTACCTCAAATTGAAATTTCTCAACCATATTTTCTATAATGAGATGACCTTTGATCCTGAATTAAAAAAATCATCATTTTGCATCTTCTTGACATGTACTGTTATCAGCAAAAATTTCTCATCTAACCATTTCGAATTAGATGGATCGAAGTACACCATGTAGGACCAGTTTTACAATAGTAAATTTTCTTTCACTATAAGAAATAATTGAATAAACCATATTGTATTAAATTATTTATTGTTAAAACAAGAAACCCCATGAGGAATAATTAGATAAATCCTTATTTATATGATTTTCGTCTAGGAATAACTAATTAAACCATTGTTTAAATAATATTTATAGTCATATTTAACTGAATTATGAGAAATAATTTGATAAATCATTATTTTTATTATTTTTATATAGGAATAATTAATTGAATCATTATTTAGTTGTTATTCCTTGTTAAATTTGACTAAATCACCTAGGAATAATTAAAAAAATCATTATTTTTTAATATTCCTTAACCACATTCTTGAAATGATAAAATATAATAAAATATTCCAAATGATTAGATCTATATCCTGGTTAATAATATTTTATTATTTGCTAGTATAGAGTATAACTCAATATTTTGTTATAAATAGGAGGATTTTTTGATTGGTTCTTCACTTTGATCATTCTCATTGTCGCTATTATTTTTCTTTCTCCATTTGAGCTCCCACTTGAGTTCAACACATGCTTTGGGGTTTCTACATCATTGAGAGAGAGAAAATTATGAAGCTGAAACATTGAGGACAACGAAGAACCCACCCCATTAAGGGGGAAAACTTAAATTTACTTCTTTCCTTCGCGAGGTCTTACATAATATAAATAATTCTCTAAGATTTTCTTATTTGTTGGATAGTTGGAGTTAATTTTGCATCAGTTATTCCTATTTATTTTTATTGTTTACCTAATTTTATTGCATAGATCTCGATTTTTGTAGGATTTTTTCTAAATGTCTATTGCATATCTAAAGGTTTAAGAAAAAATTTATATTGTTATGGTTATTCGTCACACATAGCTAAATTAGGGTCTTTTTGTACACTCGCAATAAGATTTTACACTAAAAAATGATGACTCCATTATTGTGATTGAGATTCATGTGTGACTAGCAGCTTCATGAACAAGGGTTTTTCTTTAGTTGTTTTCAATCTCTTGGTGTTTTTTTTTTAATTTTTTCTTCCTAATTTAGTCAAAATTCTAACTTTCATATGCTTTCTAGTTTTTTCTGTAGGTAATAGGTATCGGCTCCACTAGAGACAGAATATTTTTCACAACCATTCACCCGAGAACGAAGGATAAAAACTCAAGCTTTTCATCCCAAAAAGTCATATTTTTCCCATAACTCACACTTATCTACCCAAAAACTGTGATCCCACCTATTTATAGGTCAGTAAATATGATATCGAATATTTTTCTAAGCCTTTTCTGAAAACTATCAGTGTTTGTCGAGAGCATTGTTTTGGGTTTTCTGACCCCTGTTTCAGCTCATCTTAGCCTTGGATATGCTCAGTTTGTATCCTTGAATTAGAAACAAGCCCCATAGGGTTTCAGACACTTCCACTTTTTTAGGAGGGGTTAAGCTTAGTAGGTAGTCTGAGATTTACAACACTTTCGCCCATCATTTCAGGGTATGCTCTATCCTTTTTACAGATCCTTTCTAATAGGTTATTGTTACATCCAAAACCATCCCTTGATTTTGTTTTTGGTATTTGACATAGTGTCACTTATCTTTCACTGGATTTTTCCCCTTTAACCTTATCTTTTGCAGCAGTTTTCCCCTCTGGTTTCTTGTTTTTTTCTACGTATTTTCCAGCAATATTGAGTCATTAGATCCCTCTTCCTTCGAAATTAGATATCTTGGTAATGTTAGTGTGTTTTGAGTTAATGTTTCCCCATTTTCATCTAGTTGTTTTAGAGTCTTCTTTGGGTTGGGATTTATGCATGATTAGTTGTTTATTTTGTTGTAATTTTAGTTTCATTTACAGTTTTTCAACCTTTTTTATTTTTCTTTAAATAACCATTTCGGCTTAATTACAATAAACACATGGCTTGCACACACTCACACCTAAAGAGATCGATTGTTTTTTACACAGCGAAGCCAAGACATAAACAACATAATTAATTAATTTGCCTCACAGATCCTTTGTTCATCACTCTTCATCCTTTTCGTGTCATCTGTGACTTGCCATCATAATGCCCCCAAGGTGTTTATCACAGAATATCCAAGTTCTTCACCCTTAGTTTATGTTATGACATGTTACTCCATCTCGTAGGGTTCGAGTTAGTCCTCCCTTGATTCCTCATACGGAATTTGACTCTGGTTCATCAAGTTCTTCCTCTGATTCCTCCCCCAGTTCACCTCACCCTCATACTGTCACCATGTCAAGCGCTAATGCAGGTGCAGTTCCTCAAGCCAGTGGTGGCCTTGACCCTAGTGCTAGAGCCAATAATAGCGGAACTGCTACTAGAACCATCTAAGCTACTCCTTTGCTACCTTTTATGGTGGGTTTAACCCTTTTAGATTTAGCTAGTTAATCAATGACCCCTTACTCCATGATCCAGGTTAAACAGCTATACCAACTAAGCTTCCTTCTTAAATTACTAAGTTTGAAGGAAACACATGAGCTGACCCCACTAATAATATCCATTCCTTTAATATGTGGTGTTCGTCTAATTCCATCAATGATGACTCCATTTTCCTTGGGTTTTTCCAATGTATGCTCACTAGAGAAGGTGTAAAGTGTTATTTTGATCAACCCGTTGCATCTCATACCACTTTTTATACTACTACTAAATCATTTTTGTCATATTTCTAGTTACCCATCTATTATGATACTAGTAGCGAGTTGTAGACCTCATTCTATCAATCTTCCGCCACAAGGCTTTCTAACCAAGTCCAAGAATGGGGTAGAAGAAGGAGCTTGTGTAGAGCTCCTACATTCAACGACCATGTCTATATGGATCTATTTCTTAGAACGCTCATAGTCCCCATCGGTAAATATTTTTCATCTCATTTCTCTCAGTCCTAGGAAGAAGCTCTTGAGGTCGCATTAAAATATGACTTGATCTATGCCCAGTCTGGTTATGTTTATACTATTTTACCAAATCTTCCTAGACTTGGTGGTGCCAATGCACGAAGGCATCTAATGTCGTTGATGGTATCATTGGATCTCTCTCACATGGATCTGCTCCTCCTCACATGATTTATGGTTACCCCTAGGGGGGACCAGTTCCTCCAACACTTAACCTGCTCCAGGAAAATTGTATCCCAGTCAAAGCACACCTTACACATTTTCCCAACCATATTAGTCAATGTAAGGCCCAAACATTGCTAAACCTGTTTAACCAAATTTTGGCCCATCTCCTTTCTATCCTTATGCACAGCCTAGCACTCCACTCCCTCTGGCATCAGTTTCCATGCATCCTGTGCCTTATCAACCTCTTCCAGTATAGCCAGCTCCTCCTCATGGTCAACTTTATGCTCATCATAGCATGACTAATACCCATCATTTGAAGAAAATTAATAATGGGAGAGGAAAATAGATCTAAAAAGTGCAAGGAAACTAGGGTCACAAAGGTAATCAACTCAACGCACCCTAAGGGAACTAGCCTAACACTGCAAACCAACAAAAGGGCCATTAGCCCAATCAGAACAAGATGATTTTTTTTAATAAATCTTGTTCATTTTGTGGCATCCATGGCCATTATACTCATGATTTTCCCCTTTTACCATAGATCTGCTATTTTTTGGAAGCCCAAGGATCATCCAACAGACAACAACCCACCATGTTGCTTCCTCCGAACATTGTGATAAATCAACGAGATGTGTTAATGAATTATTTCCTTCGAAAATAATATGTTGCTGCACAACCACCTAAAGGTTAGTCCAACCTTCAACCCTCGTAGTCTGGTACCCTTGATTACCAAATTCTAATAATGAATTCTGAAGAGGTTAATATTGATGATGTCAACATTTAGAACCCATTGTGCCTATATGACAATAAACCTATTATGTCTACAACCATGTCCTAAAACAAAGTATCAATAGAGTCCATTTCGACACAAAATGTTCCCTTATAGATCCCTGAGCCTAAGGTATAGGTCATTCGCAAGATCCCCAAAGGGTCATTATGTTGAAATGATGCTTCTGCCAAAGCTGCCCACACCTACACTATAGTAGATGAATAGGAACAATCTCCTACCCCCATGAGAACACTCAAAGTCCTTGAAAAATACCCATCAAAATAAAATTCTCTACTATCTGCTTTGGGAATTGTGGATCCTTCATATGATCATTTGATTAGCTTTGATGTCGACAATTGAAAACATCCCCCTTTACTTTCATTCTCTTCCTTCTAAATACCATTCAATATCGATAATTCCCATGTTCATATATGTATCATTGACGGGGGTACATCCACCTATGTCATGTCCTTTGAAAATTGCAACTAGGTTGGCCTTCATGTTGACTATGTAATTATGTATTTATGTGAAGAAGAAGGAAAATATAATAAAATGTATTTTTGGTGTATTCACTTCATGGGTTTCATGAGCAATATTTTATTATGTAGATATACCTCTTCTTGATGTCTATTAGGTTTTTTTATTCTAGGAATAAATAGAATTAAGTGTCTCATTCATGAAGGATCTAGTCTAGGAATATATGCTCCAAGACGTTGTGCAATAATCTCACAAAAACCCTCAAACAATGATGAAAGGAAAGCCTTAAATGCATTGAAGAAATACCTCTCCAATGTTGGAATAAACATACTTTTTATGGCCTAATTAACCATGGAAAACTCAGTTGTATGGTTAGCCTATTTAAGGGATTGTGCGCTATATATATACTCATGTAATGTGGTCATTATACATGAAAGCATGTAGATATTTAAAAAGGTACAGTGCAGATAAATGAAAAGATATAGTGTGGAAACATGAAAACATATGGTGCAGATAAAGGACAATACATAATGTAGATTTAAGAGGAAGAAATGTGTGAGATACCAAGGTGAATAAAGTGTGGATGTGAAACAGAAGTATAAGAAGGAAATTGCAGAAAATAACAGGAGTTACAGTTTCCTAATAACAAGGTGCATGACTGTGAATTATTGAAGCAAGGTTGCGAACAAGTGCAGGAAGGGTACAATGAGTATATGTCTGAGTTTAAGAGTGTTAGTTCCGAGCTCAAAGTGCAGGCTTATCTGTAATCATAATGAAAGGATAAATTTTTAATATATTATTGTTAAGGGAAGTTAAAAGTTGACACATTCATCATAAGGACAAAGGCAGTAATAGTGAGGAAGGTGAATTCACAATTTACCTTCATACAGTTCAAGTAACTCAACTACAAGCATATGCAAGGTGAAGATCAAGGTCTCTAGTGTTGATGCAAAACTAAGAAAACTGGTAAAAAGAAGAATCAAGGTTAAAGAATTTGAATGAAGGTCTTGGAAGCATATCTAGCTCAAGGATCTGAGTCGTGGTCATGGTACTTGTCATTTTAAGATCTATAAGAAGAATTCTTTGGGGGTTTTCCTCTCCAAGAGGGAGAGGTTTTGCCCTGGCTCTAGGAGCCTAACTTTTGTTTCTTGTGCATTTTGATAATTGGCTTGATGAAATATTAACCAAGCTAAAAGAAGAGAAGACATCAGTAACACAAGTAAGCTCACAAGTAATTATCAAGAAGTGATTTCTTATTAATTACTAGCCCTTCAAATTCTTGACATGGTATTAGAGCTAAGGTGCTCAACACAAGGGCTGCTTGTCAACAAAGACACTCAAGGAAGTGAAGATCATAGTTCTATTTGGAAACTCAAATTAGTTTTCAAGGAAGACTATCTAGCTACTTTAAGTAAGACTTCCTATCTCATTCAAAATATCAACTCATTGAAGAAAATAATCTTTGCCATCAAATATTTGCACACAAGACATTTTTTGAAGGGAACCTAAAATTTTCAATAAATTCTTTATAATCAAGGATTCAAGTACACCTACATTTAAGAAACCCTTGACTTCATCTTCAAACATCTTGCAATCCATTCTACTCAAGTAGGTATCCATGACCCTATCTATCAAGATGCCTTATTGTAAAGAGGAAATACTCGAATTTAATTGAAGAAGAAGTAATGGACTATATTGAATGATCTATAGTCAAAACCCCAAAATAAGATGCTCCAACCCATGCCAAGTACATGAAGGGAGAAATTAGATCTCAGAGGATTCTCATAAAATCCATTAAATACTCTCTCATTCCCTATGTATCAAAACTAAATACTGCAAAAAAAAAATATGAGAAATTGGTGGAGCTATTCTCTATGAGTACTGCATGAGAAGAAATATCTCTAAGACAAGAACTATACAAAATGAAATTATCAATGGAAGAAGGAATCACTCCATACCTTATGAGGATTTCTGAAATAAGAGATGAAATACAAGACCTAGGAGAAGTAATTTTTGACACTAAGATGACTACAATGGCGTTGAATGCTCTGCTAGAGGAATGGGAAAACTTCACTTCTAGTATATATGGGAAGAAATAAGCCACCCCATTCCATTATTGATGGTCTCTATGTGAAATAGAGGGAACAAGACTAAAGGCCAAAGATGATACATGACTAAGTGAAGATAATCATGTCTTTTCAGCCTCATACAGGAAGAAAGGAAGATTCAGAGAATTTCGCCCTTAGAATAAAAGAAGGAATATGGACAACATACGATGCTTTGTATGTAATGAACTTGGGCATTATAAAAGAGATTTTCCTAAATCTGGAAAGGACGGGGGGGAAAGGAAGAAGCCCATGTCACTAATTAAAGAGAATAACCTTATGCTAAGAGATCTAAGAAAGAGGAAACAATAGATCTCTATTATGATTGAGATCGTATTTCTATTTAAGTGATTTATTATTTATTTTAAAATAGTATGATAGGAAGAAATGTACATTAATAAGAATCAAGATAGAAGCATGGAAGGACCTCTTGGTGAAACAAGTTCTGGAAAATATCTTCTATAACATTACTAATGTAAAGCAATCATCAAGATCAAGGGTCATCATGGAGACATAATTATGGATTTTATGACATATTTATAGAGCAGGCCAAAGGAATGAAGTCCTTCAGTCTAGAAAAATTTATAGAGGATGACTCAAGGGAAATAGGTATGAAATAAATGCTGAATGATGTCATGTCATGTCATATGGTTGTAGGTAATAAACTTCCATATTTATAAGCATGACCTGTGAAGAAGGATCTCTCAGTTCACTGTCAGATGAAATTAACATAATATGTCCTCATGGAATATGAGGTGGTTGTATATGAATGAGAATATAAAAATTTTTAAGTTCCTTGGAATGAATAATGTGTAGAAAGGAAGAGATAATAAAATGAAACCATGTCAAGAGGCAATTATCAATCAGAAGCCAAGAAGATGTTACTAAGATATCTCCTGGGAAGATATGAAAACTCTGACAGAAGTTTGGTAATGAAGAAGACCCTTGGCAAAACATATCACTAGGAGATGTGTCAATCTGATTAAAGGATGTTGATCCCTACAATAATATTTCATGGTGAAAGATCATCACTGAAGGCTGCTAATCATGAGAAAGGATGTATGATCCTTCGAGATCATTCAAAGGAAATTAGAAGGGCATAAAAGTGGACCAGATAAGGAAGTCTGATAAATCACTTTTTGATAACTGACATGGCTCATGGATGAAAGTTATGGATGGTATGTACCCTATGAAGCTAAAATTTTAAGATTCATCAATATCAAAATCCATGATGTCAAGGCAAGAATTATTCATGAACAACTAGCTTTCTCACCATTGCTTCTGGAGGTCCCTGGTTAAGTGGGAGCATGGTGATAATCTTCTTAATTGGAAGAAACTTGGTAGTTCCTAATGATGAGCTTAGGTACATTCCTTGTATTGGAATGAGTACATTCCCTTATGGAATAGGTCCTCCCTGGTTGATAGGGAGAGATAGACACATCATTCTGGTCTTCACTTGGGAAGACAGATTGGAGGATTGAGTAATTAGAATGTGTTAGGGAATGCAAGATAAGAGTAGTTGAGGACCGATAGTATTTGAGGGCTAGTTACCGAATAGAATAATAGTCCAAGAAGGTCATACTTTGGGAGCACCCGGATGGAGTATGTACGTTGGAGAGACAATGATAATGGTGTCTATAAGTCATGTGTCTCGCCAACATTGTAGCCTGTTGTCTCATTGACAGATGGGATTGTTATTCAAGGCCTTGCACTAGAAAAGTGTTGGTTGATATGATGCTATATAGATGCGATTACCAATCCGATTTTTCTTATGATATTCTTCATTTTGAAAGTGACCATGTACCTGTATGAATACCTCCCTAGTTAAGAGGGGCTGTTGAAAATTCTAACTAGGTCAGTCTTCATGTTGACTATGTAATTATGTATTTATCTAAAGAAGAAGACAAAGATAATAAAATGCATTTTTGGTGTACTTGGTTCATGGGTTTCATGAGCAATATTTTATTATGTAGATAGGCTTCTTTTAATGTCTATTAGGTTTTTTTCTTCTAGAAATAAATAGAATTAAGTGTCTCATTCATGAAGGATCTAGTCTAGGAATATATGCTCCAAGACCTTGTGGAAGAATATCACAACAACCCTCAAACAATGATGAAAGACAAGCTGTAAATGTAGTGAAGAAATACCTCTCCAACACTGGAATAAACTTTCTCTTCTCGACCTAATTCACCATGGGAAAGTCAGTTGTATGGTCAGCCTATTTAAGGGATTGTTCCCTATATATATTCTAATATAATGCGGTCAATATACAAGCAAGCATGTGGATATCTAAAAAGGTACAATGTGGATAAAAGATAGCATATAGTGTGGAAAAGCAACAACATATAGTGCAGATAAAGGATAATACATAGTGTGGATTTAAGAGGAAGACATGTGTGGGATAGCATGGTGAATAAAGTGTGGATATAAAACCAAAGTACAAGAAGGAAATCGTGGAAAAGAACAGGATGTACAGGTTGCAGATAACAAGGTACAGGACTGCAGATTACCAAAGCAAGGTTGTGGACAAGAGTAGGAAGGGTGTAGTGAGTATATCTTTGAGTTTAAGAGTGTTAGTTTAGGGCTCAAATTGCAGACTTATCTGGAATCATAATACAAGGATAAATTTTTAATATATTATTGTTAAGGGCAGTTAGTTGAGACATTCATCATAAGGAGAAAAGCATTAATAGTGAGGGAGGTAAATTTATGATTTGCCTTCCTATAGTTCAAGCAATTAAACTATAAGCATATGAAATGTGAAGATCAAGGTCTCTAGTGCTAATGTAGAACTAAGAGATTGGTGAAAAGAAGAATCAAGGTTGAAGAAGTTGGATCAAGGTCTTGGAATCATATCTAGCTCAAGGATCTGAGTCTTGTCCATGGTACTTTTCATTTGAAGATCTATAAGAAGAATTATTTGTGTGGTTTCCTCTCCAAGAGGGAGAGGTTTTGCCCTTTCCCTAGGAGCCTAACGTTTGTGTCTTGTGCATTTTGATAACTTCCTAATGAAAGATTAACTAAGCTAAAAGAGTAGAAGACATAAGTAACACAAGTAATCTCACAAGTAATTAATAACAAGTGAATTTGTATTAATTAACAACCCTCCAAATTCTCAACAATGTTTTTCTATGTTTGGAAGAGACTCAGATCCCTTGATCTATCGCAATCCACCATCACTTTACATGCTTGGAATGGTCACCCTTCTTAGCCACTTGGCATGTTCCACAATTTTCCTATCACACTTGTGGGAAATACTATTTGTATTAACATAGAAGTCATTGATGCCCTGTTGGATTATAATATCCTCCTGGGTTGTAGCTAGACCTATGTGATTTCCTATATTACATCTGGGGTCCACTATAAGATGTGGTTCCCCCACAATGGAGAGATCGTCACAATTGATAATTTGATATATTACGAACTGAAGTGTTAGACCTCCCCTAAGTTCATCATATCTTCATTGGTTTCTAACCAATCAGTATCACCTCTCGCCAGTGTCTCACGTTGATGATATAATGACTCCACCCTACTTGGTTTATTTCATGGCCCCCCTCCTCATACAATTGAGCCCAAATCTTCGAGTGTTTGCATGTTGTAAGCATCTCATGCTAGCCAAAGGTGGCCTGGTATGATTAGCAGCAGCTCACACCTTAGCAACCTGTTGCTGTTCGCTCGACATAGCCATGAGAACCATCTCCTCAAGGACATTCTCCTTCTGCTGGTGTCTCTCCCAATATTTTTCAAGAAAGAAAAATTCCCCCAAGCCTTAACCATTTGGGAGTTTCCTCGCCAAGCCATTACCCTTATAGTAAAATATTATTTTTAGCTCCCCCATCTAGAGTCTTTTCGGTGCCTCTTATGGCTACATTGATTTTACCTAACTTGACCCTAGGGATCCTAATCTGGTACGTTGATCCCCTAGCAAACACTCCAGTTGATCAACTTAAACCATATACTACTTTGACCCTAATTCAACAGGTTTCCATGACCCCTCCCTTTGCTTCAGTGCCACAACCACCTAAACAGGAACTCACTCCTTTTGCGAAAGAACCCAGTAAGTAGGCCAAAGATAAAAATAATTAACCTAAGGAAAAATCTACCCAAACAACTCCAGCTCCACCTTACCATCCAAATTTGACAACTCCCTACAATTTGTGTGATTTTTTTGGGAATGCTACCCATAATTTTCCTAAACTTCATCGTCTCAAACTTGTGCTCAACGAAACATTTCCTGAATATGAAATCTCGGAGGTCCATGTTACCTTACCTGATTCAGATAAGAAACTAAAATTGTTTCACATGAACCGCCCTTGTGCTCTGTGCAACTTTTATGGCCACTATTCTCATCATTTTCCCTATCTCGACGACTTCTGTGTCATCCTTGAGGAAATTCGTGAAATAGAGGTTGCTCGTATTGGATCATGAACTACTGTACTTGTAATATCTTCTTCACCATAACCGTAGGAAATTTTTGTACCCATTGTGATAACTACCCTATATTTCAAGATAATAGACTCTTTGATCGTTATTCTCTATCTATCATCATCCATGAGATCCTTGGAGGAATACCCCTCTGCGTTTCCCATTCTATTTCGGTCGAACCTCCCTCGTCGAAAACCTTAGTCTCAACATCAGTTAATGTTTCATCTACTAGCTCTTTTTCTACCCTTCATAGCGATGAATATGTGAACTATATTTTTCATGAAAATGCACGAGGTAGCCCTGTTGCATAAAGTGGTCTCCTTTGCGCAAGTCCTCCCATCCTCCATTCCAATGAAGACACTATGGAAGTCATGACCAGCCGTGATTTTACCTGGGATGATATGCACCATTGTGCATACTTCCTTCTACAATATACCCATGACCAATATGTTGTGGAGTCTAAATAATTCATTCTTGATGAAGTCGATTGGTGTAGGAATCCCATTTCTACACCATATGCTTTCGAAGAAGCAAGAATTTCCAATATCTTTGCTACCTTTAAAATAACAATTTCTGAAAAACCATGGATAGAAGAAAAAATTATCTTTGGGGCACATTATACCCTAGAAGAAATTGGGGCTTACACCAAGCTATTCAAGTAATTTCATGAATTTTTCTCTTGGTATTTGTAATATTCCTAATTAGCTCAAGCTAATAGGAATATTTCATTTTGTGTTGATTTTCTTAATTGATGAACAGAATGTAAAGGAGGACATGTAAACTCCTAAAAACGTCAAAATAAATCAATGCCCAATGTGAACAGAGGCAAATCAGGGTTGTCTCAATAAAATACCCTCATATGTGAAAGGGGACTGTGGAGATTGACTAGGTCAATAGGACCAAACCGCAACACTATCCAGATGCATTGAACCTCCTCGTTGATTAGCGCCGGTTTAGATGGAGGATCTCATGTGAAAGGAGCTAGGGTTTTGGAATGTGGTTTAGGGTTTCTCAAGCTCTCATATTATAAAATTAAGGCTAAGGATCAAGAGAAGGTTGTTGATGATATTATATTTTCATGGTATATTGTCTTTTTAGACATATCTCATTCTCTTGCTTATTTAGCAAAGAATTGTGAGGATTTCCTGTTTAGGGATTCTCTCTCCTTCCATTGAGTAGCTCTTGGAGGGAATTGTAATACTCTTCCACTATTAGAAATTTGGCCAAGCTCCATCTCCCTTAGACAGCATAAATCCTGCTGTGATTTACTTTTTTCAGTGAGTGGCAGCAAGTGAAAATACTAGGTCTGCTCAGATCTAGATTGTACTAGTGCCTCTTCCCTGTGAGTGTGTCTTTTAACCTCCTGAAAGAGTGTATTAGCAGTGTGGGCTTCAGATTTTGATCTAGGAATCAGGCCAATCTATGCTTCAAGCTTACAATTCATTTATCCTCTTGGATTTCATTATTTCATATTGCATATTTTGAGGGTATTCCGACATTCATTTGGAGAAGAGATCTTTGGTGAAAGGATCCTTCCTTCACCGTGGTGATCCATGGATTAGCCATCTAATCCATGTCTAATTCATAACTAATATATTTACTGATGTTTTCACTTCAGATTTTCTAAATCATTCTACAGATCAGCTATAGTAAAACTCAGATCTACTCCCTTTATTTCATGTATTGCTAAGATCCCCAAGGGGAATGTAAAGTAAAGACAATCTAGTGTACCGATTTGTTATAGATATGATATTTTGTGCACATATTTGTCTTAGATATGATATTTAATGTAAATCTACTATATCTCGTGAATATTACGTTGTACATTTTTTTTTCAGAGAAATAAAGTGTTGTAGCACCTCATTCTTGAGGGTTTCTTCATCCATTCTTCCATTTTTCTCTTGATCTGAGCAATAAACTCCATGATATGATGTAATACAATCTATGTATGTATTTTCCACCATATCATATCATAAAACCCATGAAAAATACACTATGAAGGCTTCAAAAAATTCTGCATTAGCTAAGTCATGGGGTTTGGGCCTTTTTGAGCCATACTGGGACCGGGAGATCTATTTAACATAGATAGAGTGATTTTGTTTTTATGAAATTTGATATGTGAGTCCCATATAATATATTATAAGGTATCCAACCTTAATTTTCCTCTTTTTTTATGTATATCTCTGAAATTAACCTTTTTAGGGCTTAAATTGCTACACTTCCCCACTTTTTGGGTCCTAAAATGAAAAAGAAGTTGCTTTTTTTCCTGTATTAAAGAATATGTGTTATTAAAACATAATATGAGCTCTATTTATACCTATAAAACTCTAAAATATCTTAATATATTCTTATTGTTGTAGAAATCCCTTATTTTGGGATATTACAGTGGTATCATAGCATAGTCTTGGCTCAGCCTGTGAGTTTCAGCCATAAAAAGATTGAAAAGATAAATATTATGAAGAGAATGAGTTTACTCTTATCAATTTTAAGATCCAAGAAGGACCTCTCCAAGGAGGTCAAGAAGATGGAAGGAGGAGAAGAGGAAGGACCATGCACTTCCTATTCTCAAAGAGAAGAAGGCATGAAGCATGAAGAACACTTGGAATTCGAAATTCTAAGTGATTACCTTGATGAATACAAATATAAACCTATAGCCTTCAATAATACTCTATCTTTACGACAATTTATTCAACTGGAAGAAGAAATAAGACCCCACATCTATGGGATGATAAGGGGAAATAGATTTCTATTATCCACATTTGATGGATCACTCACATGTGCAGCAGAATTTTGGGTGAAGAATATAGAGGCTTTCTTCCTACTACATCATGTATTAGATAGAAAGGTTGTAGAAATTTTAACACTGCACCTTCAAGGTGAAGCAAATACTTGGTGGTTTAGCCATTGGAGCCATGCAAGGGTATATAATCTTGTTGAATTTACCCAAAGGATGATCAGAATATTTGGACAAAGGGGGGAAGAGCCCTCACCACTAGTTGAAGAGGCATGTACTAGCACTATTGAGACCATGGAGGAGCAGACTTCATCTTCAACAGTTTGGGAAGCCAACACATATGAGGAGGAAAATCTTGCAGCCCTGCAAGGAGCTTCCAAATTTCACCAGGTTATGCTTAAATGTCCATCTCTTATTATTTCAACAAACATTATGAATGGGTCCACATCATTGCATACTATTTAATTAGAGTAGTAGGACTGCACTGTGATGTACAAGAGCAGTGATGTAGAGAATATGAAACATTCTTCATGGGAGCATTCAAACAACAGCTTCATTCAGGAAGCCATGAAGGGAGCAATAAGAAGGAGTAGACATCTAGAGATAAGAAAATATTTCTCCTCTCTAGATGACACTCTCTCAATGAGCATGCCATAGCTCAAAGAGATACTTCTACTTGCAGAGATCCAAGACATATTTGGTTTTGGAAGGCCATGCGTGAGGAGGAGATCTCATGCAGAGATTTCATTAGAGGTGCACTTTAAGACATCATGGAGTGCAAGGTTTTTTTTCCCTTCTCACACTTGGATCTTCATGGATTCAAGGAGGAGAAGATAGATGATGAATGACATATTAGGATGGATAACATCTCTCATGCTTGTATTGGAAATTTCAAGAGCCATACACATCATGATGGGACATTTTTTCCTACCACCTATTTGGATCCTTATGGGATCAAATTGATCCTTGATAAGATTGCATTTCAAAATCCCATGAAATGAAAAGACAAAAAACTGATTTGGGAGGATGGTAGCTCTCATGGGAGGAATACCAAGTTGGAGGATGGAATGAGACATCCACAATTGGTTGAGTGGATGTGGATGGAGAGAAAGAAGCTGGTCAGCTACTTGCAAATTTATGATACCAGACAGCAGGAGGCTTGGTTGCGCTAGTTAATCTTGAAAGAGTTTGGTCATCATCATCTTTCTAAGTGTATGTGGCAAGATACTTGCACCTTTGAGTAGCAAGGAGTATGGACACATTGTGTTGACATAACATTCTTCATGTCAATCACCATGTTTTCACTACATGATTTGGATGATGGAAGTATGAGTGGGCAGCAAAATATTTTGTTGCTTGGGATGTTCTTGGGAGAGCAAGGGAAGATTTTATCTCATATTGTTCATGATGTTGCAAGGGTAGAAGATGGCATTATCACAGTGCAAAGGGGCTAATCCTTTGCCTTAGGTGTTCAAGAGGTACTTTTCCCATAGGAGAGGCTTCTTATGTGTAGCAGCATTATGGGAGATGCCTTTGACATTCTGCATGTCAAATATTGGAGCCATGAGTTGGAGGGAGCCTATTTTCAGAGGCCAACAACATTGCCACATTGGAGCTGGGGTTTACTGATGGAGTATCCCCAGGATCACTTCACACTTGATTCAATTTATGAGCAAAGAGGAGGTAAGGAAGATGACGTAGTAGATGGGGACATCTATTACTATGATGTACTCTTCTTGTCTTGGGTTCCCAAGCATGAGGGAGAAGGTTTGTAGGTAGCACTTGGTTCATTTCTCTTCATGGACGTGTTCCAAACTAATATGGAGGATCCATTCATGGATCCATGTGTCTTCTTACTTCCAACATATGGTGAGATATTTGTTTTTGCAACACAATATTTTCATGCTCTTACCATCTCTTGGCAGTGCATTGCTCCAAAAGTAAGCAAGCTCTTGATTTTGGTCCATGACCAATGTTGGGCCAAACTATATTATGGAGACAACCATCTCTTATGTGGCCTTGGGTAGATTTTTTTTCATTACATGTATGTTCAGTTGATTCAAATTATTAACCTTGTATCAAGAAACAATTTACCATGTATTTTTCTGAAGCAACGGTTTGAAAAAATGCGTTGTCGCCACTTGGGAAACTATTGGTACCTTCCAGTACCTTATGAAACCATCAACAATTCCGTTGTTTTGATGCCAATCATGATCCAACTTTATGGTGTTTTTTTTATCTTGATGGGAGACATGATGTTGAGTGAGGCACAAGGCTTGAATGTGTCCTCTTGGGAAGCAGATTCCCACATTTTCTGCAGTATATGTTCTAATGGGAACATGGGAGGAGTTATGGCCACCATAGCCAAATATTTGTTTCTCTCGGAGGTGGGCCAAATGTGTGATGAAATGCCATATGATGATGCTCTCCTATCCATCACATGTGGAATGTTTTGGGCCAACTAGTTTTACAGCATTAGAGGAAGGATCTTTATAGATATAACCTTCATGTTGCCACTTGAGGGAAATATCATTGCAGCCCAATATCAATAAGGATTCTACACTTTTCTTAAGTGGAGAGGAGGACAGCGTGGGTAGGCAATTTTTTTTACTATGTTCATTTTTTTAGCCCAGCTTCTTTGTAGGAACCTAAGGTGGAGGAGAATTTTATGGAGTTACCATGTTCGAAGGTTACTCATTTGGTATGGATGATTGCTTGGGAGAAGATGCTTTCCAAATCCATTTCAGTTCTAACCTTGCAATTGCTTGAGGACAAGAAACATTTTTGGATAGGAGGACTATAATACTCCTAATTAGCCCAAGCTAATAGGAATATTTTATTTTGTGTTGATTTTCTTAATTGATGAATAAAATGTAAAGGAGGACATGTAAACTCCTAAAAACATCAAAATAAATCGATTCCCAATGTTAACAGAGGAAAATCAGAGTTGTCTCAATAAAATACCCTCGTATGTGAAAGGGGATTGTGGAGATTGACTGGGTCAATAGGACCAAATCACAACACTATCCAGATACATTGAACCTCCTGGTTGATCAGTGCAGTTTTAGATGGAAGATCTCATGTGAAAGGAGCTAGGGTTTTTTAAGGTGGTTTAGGGTTTCTCAAGCTCTCATATTATAGAGGGAAGGGGAAGGCTCGGGATAATTTTTTTGATGATATTATATTTTCAAAGTATATTTTCTATTTATACATATCTCATTCTCTTGGTTGTTTAGCAGAGAATTGTGAGGATTTCCTGTTTAGGGATTCTGTCTCCTTCCATTGAGTAGCTCTTGGAGGGCATTGTACTAATCTTCCACTATCAGGAATTTGGAAAAAAACCATATCCCTTAGATAGCATAAATCCTATTGTGATTTACTTGTTTCATTAAGCTGCAATGAGTGGAAACACTAGGTCTGCTCTAATCTAGATTGTACTAGTACCTCTTCCCAGTGAGTGTGTCTTTTAACCTCCTGGAAGAGTGTATTAGCAGTGTGGGCTTCAAATTTTGATCTTGGCATCAAGAAAATCTATGCTTCAAGCTTACAACACAATTTATCCTCTTGTACTGCATTATTTCCAGTTTCAGAGTTTTAGGGTATTCCAGCATTCATTTGGAGAGGAGATCTCTGGTGGATGGATCCTTCCTTCACCATGGTTATCCATGGATTAGCCATATAATCCATGTCTAATTAATATATTATATATTTACTAATTTTTTCACTTCATATTTTTTGAATCATTCTACATATTTTCTATAGTAAGACTTAGATCTACTCCCTGTATTTCATGTATTGCTGAGATCCCCAAGGGGAATGTAAATTAAAGACAATCTAGTGTACCGATCTATTATATATCTGATATTTTGTGCACATATCTATCTTATATCTAATATTTAATGTAAAAATACTATAGTTATTGAATATTACATTGTACGTTATTGTTTCTGAGAAATAAAGTGTTGTATCACCTCATTCTTGAGGGATTCTTCATCCATTCTTCCATTTTTCTCATGATCTGAGCAATACAATCCATGATATAATGTAATATAATGTATGTATGTATGTATTTTCCATCATATTATATCATAAAACCTTTGAAAAATATTTTGTGAAGGCTTCAGCAAATTCTTCATTAGCTAAGTCATGGGGTTTGGGCCTTTTTGAGCCATTTCGGGACGGGGAGATCTATTCAACATAGCTAGAGTGATTTTTTTTATGAAATTTGATATGTGAGTCCCCTATAACATATTATAAGGGATCCAACCATAATTTTCCTCTGTTTTTACATAGATATTTGAAATTAACCTTTTTAGGGCTTAAATTCCTTCTTTTCCCCACTTTTTGTGTCCCAAAATGAAGAAGAAGTTGTTGTTGTTTCTTGATTAAAGAATATTTTTATTAACACATAATATGAGCTATATTTATGCCTCTCCAACTATATAATATCTTAATATATTCTTCTTGCTGTAGAAATCCCTTATTTTGGGATATTACAGTGGTATCACAACATAGTCTTGGCTTAGCCTATGAGTGTCAGCCATAAGAAGATTGAAGAGATCAATATGATGAAGAGAATGATTTTACTCTCATCAATTTTTAGATCCATGAAGGACCTCTCCAAGGAGGTCAAGAAGATGGAAGGAGGATAAGAGGAAGGACCCTGCACTTCCTATTCTCAAAGAGAAGAAGGCATGAAGCATGAAGAACACTTGGAATTCGAAATTATCACTGAGTACCTTGCTAAATACAAATCTAAACCTAGAGCCTTCAAGAAGACTCTAGATTTACCATAATTTATTCAGCTAGAAGAAGAAAGAAGACCCCAAAACTATGGGATGATGAGAGGCAATATATTTCTATTATCCACCTTTGATCGATCACTCACATGTGCAGCAGAAGTTTTGGTGAAGAAGCTAGAGGCCTTCTTCCTGCTACATCCTATAGTAGATAGAAAGGCTGTAGAAATTGTAGCACTGCACCTTGAAGTTGAAGAAAATACTTGGTGGTTTAGCCAGTGGAGCCATGCAAGGGTATCTACTCTTGCTGAATTTTCCCAATGGATGATCAGAAGATTTGGCCAAAGGAGGGAAGAGCCCTCACCAACAGTCGAAGAGGCATGTACCACCATTATTGAGACCATGGAGGAGAATCCTTCATATTCAACAGTTTACGAAGCCAACACATACGAGGAGGAAACTCTTGCAGCCCTGCAAGGAGCTTCCAAATTTCACCAAGGTATGCTTAAATGTCCATCTCTTATCATTTCAGCAAAAATTATGGTTGGGTCCACATCCTTTCATACTGTTGAATTAGAGTAGCAGGACTACACTACGCTGTATAGGAGCAGCGATTTAGAGCAGATCAAACATTCCTCATGGGAGAATTCAAACATCAGCTTCATTTAGGAAGCCATGAAGGGAGCAGTAAGAAGGAGTATACATCTAGAGATAAGAAACTCTTTCTCCTCTATAGATGACACTCTCTCAATGAGCATGCCACAACTCAAAGAGAGACTTCTACTTGCAGCATATCCAAGACCTCTTTGGTTTTTTAAGGCCATGCATGAGGAGGAGATCTCATGCAGAGATTTCATTTGAGGTGCACTTCAACACATCATGGAGTGCAAGGTTTTTCTTCCCTTCTCACACTTGGATCTTCATGGATTCAAGGAGGAGCAGATAGATGATGGAGGACATCTTAGGATGGATAACATCTCTCATGCTTGTATTGGAAATTTCTTGAGCCATACACATCATGATGGAAGGTTTTTGCCTACCACCTATTTCGATCCTTATGGGATCAAATTGATCCTTGAGAAGATTTCATTTCAAAATCCCATGAAATGCAAAGATAGAAAACTGATTTGGGAGGATGGTAGCTCTAATGGGAGGAATACCAAGTTGGAGGATGGAAGGAGACATCCACAATTGGTTGAGTGGATGTGGATGGAGAGCAAGACGCTGGTGAGCTACTTGCAAATTTATGATACCAGGCAGCATGAGGCTTGGCTGCACTGGTTACTCTTGAAAGAGTTTGGTCATAAATACTTGCACCTTTGAGAAGAAAGGAGTATGGACACATTGTGTTGACATAACATTCTTCATGTCAATCACCATGTTTTCACTACATTATTTGGATGATGGAAGTATGATTAGGCAAAAAAAGATTTTGTTGCTTGGGGTGTTCTTGGGAGAGCAAGGGAATATTTTCTTTCACAGTTTTCAAGATGTTGCAGGGGTAAAAGAGGGCACTATCACAGTGTAAAGGGGATACTTCTTGGCCTTAGATGTTCAAGAGGTACTTTCCCCATGGGAGAGCTTCTTATGTGTAGCAGCATTATGGGAGATGCCTTTGACATTCTGCATGTCAAAGATTGCAGCCATGAGTTGGAGCGAGCCTATTTTCATAGGCCAAAAGTGTTGCCACTTTGGAGCTGGGGTTTACTGATGGAGTATCCCCAGGATCACTTCACACTTGATGCACTTGATGAGAAAATATGAGGTAAGGAAGATGAGGTAGTAGACAGGGACTTCTATTACTATGATGTACTCTTCTTGTCTTGTGTTCCAAAGCACGAGGGAGAAGGTTTGCAGGTAGCACTTGGTTCATTTCTCTTCATGGAAGTGTGCCAAACTACTATGGAGGATCCATTCATGGATCCATCTATCTTCTTACTTCCAACATATGGTGAAAGCTTTGTTTGTGCAACACAATTGTTATAGGTCAATTTGGGGACCATTCCCAATGACATGGTTAACTGGGCAGCATCTCTAGGACCGATGATCAAAGGGTCTATCATTTCCTATCATCTCAGTTACTATATGCCCTAAGACAGGAAACATTCATGAATCAAACAAGATTTTCATCAAAGAAAGGCTTCTCCATGGTTTGAAGCTTATTATTAAACATGTGGGAGCTCACCAATGCAGGCTCTAAGGGGCCTAAGTGTGTTGCATATATAGGTAGCTCCATTTTGGGCTACTTTGCAAAGAACTTCCCGACATTCGAAGGTGCGTTGGTCACATTAGGAGCGAAATTCTCATTGTTCTGGAATCTCCACTTGGCCAATGTCTTCTAGAATGGTTCACATGAGTCATGCTTTGGATCCAAGTGTCCATTTCACATCTATATGACTAGAAAAAATGTCTTGCCTATTTTTGGAATGTAATTTATTGAAAAATAACCTACAGTTCATCTATAAATTAAACACAAAGCTAAGTTTTCAAGGAGGAAGAATTTGAGTAGAGAAATGCTGGAGAATTTTCAGTAGAGAGTTTGATTTGTGGAGCTGCTAGTGGAGATATTTATGTTGTGATGAGACTAAGGAAATTTGCTGGAAGGTCATGATGAATCAGTCACTAGGTTGTAACCTCTCCTTCTATCATCAATAAAGAGTACTTCTTGTTTCTCCCTACATGCATCCATGTTTACTTTTATTTTCCATGTTGTAAAATCTTTATTGATGAATGTAGTTTATGCTTAACTGATTTGGCTAATTAACTTGAATAGATATATAGATTATTGTATCTTCTACTATTTCAGTGCTCTTTCTTACAGGAAGCATTCAGCTATTTGAAACCACTTGAAGTTGAGGCTGTAGTGGAAGCGACAGAAAGGAGTCATTTGGAAGCGACTGAAAAAAGTAAGCATCCAATCCTCTCTATATATATGTTCTAAGTTAGGAAAAATGGTAGTGCAGTCTTTCACCTATTGTTCTAGACAAGGCACTGGTCTAGGGAAGCGTAGTTTATCTGTAGATTACAATTCTAGCCCAACAAACTGATGACTCTGCTTGGGATAATTTCTCTTGAATCTTGGTGTTTTAGTCTTTGATCTGCTTTCTAAATCCACCCAGTAGTTATTTCACATAAATATTAAACATTTTTAGAGTTTAATTTGCAAAGTTAGTGAGCCAAAAGGTAGCTTTTTCTTTGTTTACTGCACTTAACGCACCCTTGGTTAGGGCACAGTGCTTTGCAAAGCACTGTCTCCCTTGTCAGCCTGCATTGCAGAGCATTGTCTCCCTTTGGAGACTACGTTGGCTCCTAAAAGGAACAAATCCCCTTGAATCTGACTTTGTATTTTGCTTCAGTTCTGTTTACTGACTTTTTTTGGAAATTTTAATGCTCTATTTGACCAGTAGCTCTATATATTTCTTCTCATTTTACTGAAAATTTGTTCAATGTTGTTTAAAAAAAAAAAATCATTATCATTGACAAGTTGATTTCAAATTACTTTTTATGGTCGCATTAAGAATCGTTTGCTTTCGAAATAGGAAATTGTCGAAAAGACTTAATTTCCTTGATAGGAGAAATTGTTATTGAAATCTTCATTTCTCCTTCAAAAGAGAAATTGTTGTTTTTATTCTTTGTTTCTCAAAAGTAAAAGTCATTTCAATTATTGATCTAGTGCACCTAGTTTTCTTTCTGCATTCATAAAATTAAGGAAACTGAAAAGAAAAAATTTCATTTGCATGTAGGATTGTGTCTTTTTTTCAAAAGGAACATTATGAAATTTGCATTTAGCTTGAGATTCATTGATTTTATTTTGTTCATTAATTTGTTTGCTCTCAAATTACTTCCTCTCTTCCCTTAGTAGCTAGGTATTTCATTGAAAAAGTTGAAAGTGAAATTTTGTTTATCATTCTTAGCTTGCATTTTAGGAATTTCATATACATCATCGTGGTGAACCTGAAAGGCAAACTGTTAAGCAAGATCAACATAGAATAAATCTCAATTTACTTAACAACGCTTTGGAACATTAACTATGACATTTAGAGGTATAGGCTAGAGACATGCTCCGGTGTCGTAAAACATAGCAGCTATTGTTAACTTGTATGCGATACATTCTGAGTGTGATACCTCACTCCATGTATGTAAGTATATTGTAGCTCATCCACATACTCTTGGGTATATCGGTCAGTGTTACAGTACGATAAGTATAAAGGGGTGCTCTCACTGTGCAGTTTCGCATTAGACAGCGCTAATACAAACTTGGGCCTCCACGTACCTTTGGGTATATTTGGGAGGAAAACTTTTAGGTGTTGTCCATCCATAGTGAACCGATTCAGCCACCTTGAAATTGTGATACATTGAATAGAGAATTCAGGGAGATTACCTGTGTGTACTTTTTGGTTCACCAAGAGGTATTATGTAGTTCACATTTTCCTGGTAAACCTCTTTGCCTAGCATTACCCTCTTTTTGTTTTTTTTGTTTTTGGATAAAATAAATCAGTAATCATGGAAGACCATAATCCTACCCCCCATCGTTCGCGTAGATAAGCTTTGAAACCACCTATACCACTGGAAGTTATTTCTAGTAGACGAAGGCGATCATGATCTACCAAATCAAGTACAATTTGTACCTCTGGAAAAACATCATCTTTTAATCCAGAGTTAGCTCAAATTGTTTCCACACATCCCGGTTCATTTACTGTTGTCAAAATGGAGCCTTCACAGTTACCCGTGGTCATGATCCATTCAGTGGCTAAGACCATACCTGTTGGACCCGACGTTGTTCAATCACATATTGATCCAGATCCTGTCTCTTCTTGGCCAAAATATCTAAATCTTGAATCTGAACAGTCGGAAGTTGTTCCTACCTTGGTCATCCTACAAAGTTCTATAACCACTGAAACTCCTATTTCACAAAGTCAACTGTATGAAATATATTTTGGGACTGACTGTGAAGTTCTTCCTCCTGGTTTAATTGCAATTGAAGAAATCCCTCAACCTGATACACCTTTAAGTCAAACCCACTTAGGGGGAGACCTTTGCCAGTACCGGTCATTTCCTCAATCATTTCCATCTTCTTTTGTTGATCCTATTTCCATTCAATCACCCATCGATTTTCAAGGGTATACACTTGGCCAAACAACCATGTCTAAACCAACATCTTCAATTGGGTCTGTTGTTCCAATTACGTCAACGCCTACCCTCGCTACTCCATCAATGTTCACAACATCACCACAGTCATATTTTCACAGTGGCCCTTTGGTCCCAATAGGTTACAAATCACTATCTGGCACTTTCTTTGGTTCACCTTCACGTTCATGGTCTTTCCCAATGTCATCATTTGGTGTTTTAACTGGTAGTCCTATAGTTGGTACTCAACGAATTGATTCACTAAATCCATCATCAAGGCAATATCAAGACGGTCATTATGGGTCAAATCCTTTATCAATTGGATTCCCAGCATTCGGTGAACAATATTTTCCATCTTATTGTCCTCCTTATGCTGGGGGGAAACCTTTGGTTACCCAATATGATAGTACTCAGTCACATTTTGGTCAGACTAATGTTGATTTAAATGTTTGTCAATGACAGCCCACTCTGCCTATCCAACCACAAACGGTTGTCCAATCGTATCAACCAATTCAACCTGTTACACCAACTTCAATACCACTTGTTAATACATCTATACCCCTGTTGCAGAATAAAAATCTTGTTCATCAACCTTATCAGGCAAGTTCTTCAACTGAATATCATCAAATGTCGGGTCCACAAACTCAAAATCCTTTGGTTAATTTACAACAACCTGTATTGGGGATCATTTATTCACAAGCTGGCCCACCATTTTATGGGGTGTCACAAACAAAATCTAGTTATACATATCGGCTGAATCCAACTTATACAAATTTGGGTTATAATCTTGGTGGACAAACCCCTTGGCAGCCACAGGCACAAATTCCATAAACTTGATTTCAACAAGCAACATATCCAGGTTTTGGCTAACAACACTCTCAAGCATTTTCCATGAAAAACAACCCCTATCTGGGTTACCAGCAACAAATCCCATATGCTGGTGCTCAAAGACCTATTGCCCAAGCAATTCCATCTTATCCTGGCTATGCTCAACCTGACGTTAATAGACAATTTCCTTTTTTTGCAACCTTGGAATTACCAGATTTAAACTGGTTAACTAATGATCCTATCAATTATGCTCCTTGGTGGCAAGTGATACCACATAGATTACCCTCTAACATTCCTAAATTCAATGGAAACCCTGGAGAAGACCCATAAAATCATGCTATGACTTATCATTTATGGTGCTAATCAAATTCCCTAAATGATGATTCTGTTTGATTACGTCTTTTCCGGAGAATGCTCAGAGGTCCGTTAGCTAAATGGTGCATTGAATTACCTAGAGCTTCATTTGAAAATTTCACTACTTTGGCTACTGTATTTTTGACCTATTTCCAATTACTGATCAGATACGAAACTGGAATGGAACTCTTGACCAACTTCAAACAAAGTAATGCTACTCACATTTAAGATCATATTCATGAGTGATGTCGCCGTCGACAAATGGTTAAGACATTTGTTCCTGATCATCTCCCTGTTGAATGGTTCATCAAATCCTTGTTACCATCTGTAATAGAGGATGTGGCTAAAGGTGGCATCATCATAGAAGATCAAGTCATCACTTGTGCCTAGTATTTAGAATTTATTTATACTCAGTCTGGCATGCTCTATGAGAAAATACCAAATGCACCGCGATATAATTTCAATGTTCCTCCTCAAACAAAGGACTCTCATGCCAAAGATGGCTTAATAGGTACTGTAAATACACACAACACTACTGCATCTGATATTTCTCCTACTTCTGAAATCAATGTCATCTCATTTGACAAGTGAAAAAGTGAGAAGCAACTAGGAAGTAAGAAAAAGGGGAAATCAAAGAAAAAACAAACTTCTAACCCGCAGGAATGATCATCTGATCAGCTGTCAGGACCATGAAAACCTCATTATCCATGCATAATCTGTAACGAGGAATAACTTGTTACGGATTGTCTTCACCATGCTGAAGTCTCAAAAATCATTAAGAATTCTAACGCATCAGCTGTGTTCACAGACCCATTTCCAAATCTAGACACAAATTTGGTTGCTACGGATCCAACTCCTAGTTCCCAAGTGTTAATGTTATCCAGTACAAAACCTTCACAATATATTTTGGTGTCAATGCGGAATAAATACTATTGCATTCTGACTGATAAACCTACTACCTCGACAATGAATCCATCTACTGAATCAGTACCACCTCCAGTTATTCCTGAATTGATGATTAAGCCACTGAAGGGAGTAATTCATAAATCGACATATAATCCTCGTGTAAGAGCTGCACAAAATTATAATATAGTTGAAGATTTGGCTCAATCCCCTTTAGCTATGTCTGCTCTTGAGGTACTAAAAAATTTTCCCTCCCAAAAGCAGGCTTTATTGTCGACCATTGGTGGAATTGATCCAATTGATTCTAATCTTGTCGTCTTTAATCATATGGGCTATGTGCCGCAGCTACCAGCAGAATTGGAATTCTCCATCCAATTCAATGTTCTCAATCACCTTGTTCATTGCACTATTATTGATGACGGAGCATCTATGTGCATTATGTCTCTAAATTGTTGTAAATCACTTGGCTCGCTGCGATTATCACAATCATCAATGACGTTGAAGGCTTTTGATGGAAGAACATATAAACCTTTTGGTATTATCAATAACCTGCAAGTTGAAATAGGGGAAAAACAGTAAGTATTGATGTTGAGGTTGTTGACGGACCCCTTGACTATAATATTTTACTTGGAAGACCATGGGCATATGCAATGACTGCAATTGTTTCTACATATTTTAGAATGGTTTCCTTTCCTCATAAAGGTACTATTACAGTCATTAATCAGTTATCCTTTTTTTCCTCCGCTTTGCAGGTAACTGGAAGCGTTATGTATGTTCACTTACCCCAACTACAAATCCAAAACATTGGTGTAGGACTTTTAAAGGATTCCACTCTTATGGAAACCTTAGCATTACCACCGCCCGTGACGTTGGCAAAAATTGCAAGCATAGAGACCTGCTACATGATCTCTTCCACTCCATTTGGCTTAAGGAAGAGTACAGGCTATTCTGATATTTCTATGTTGGATGATGTTTTACTGCTCAGCCCTATTGAGCTACAATAGCAATCAATCTATTTGGCTTGGGCAGCAAATCTGAAATTAGCATCACCGAGTGTTTGGGTTGATCATTCATTAGATTTTGGTACTCCATCTGATCCGTTTTCCTCAAAATTTTTGACAGATGGAAATATTTTGGAAGCTATGATGGCAGAAGGAGAACCATGGGAAGATTATCATCATTGTTCCCATCTTCTAGATTATGATGAAAATAATATTAGTGAACTATATCACCCATCCATTCAAAATTTGTTTTTTAATTCTTTTCTGATTAATGTAATTGAATCTGAGTGAAATTTATCAAATATTGAAGAAATGATTTCTATCGATATTTCGACTAAACCTGCCATTGTAGAAAATATTCATTTCGGTGTATCTTGTTCTCCATCAAAACTTGATTCATATCGCTCTCTTTTTCGTGAATTTGGTGATGTATTCACTTGGTCTTATGAGGAAATCTCAGGCATAGATACTAGTATAGTTGAACAAAATATTAATATGTATCTTGATGTCAAACCGGTGCGTCAACGGCTTCATCCTGTTCATCCAAAGAAAGCCACTACCATCAAAACAGAAGTTGAAAAACTTTTGCGTGCTGGTTTCATTTACCCTGTTCCGCTGCCTAAGTGGGTTTCCAATATTTTTCCTATTATGAAAAAACAAGGAACCATTAGAGTGTGTGTCGATTATCGGGATGTTAATTAGGCTTCTCTAAAAGACAACTATCCTACAACCTTTATCAACCAGTTTATTGACGATTGTGCTGGATGCGAAATATTTTCTTTCATTGATATATTTTCTAGCTATAATCAAATCAATATCCACCCAGATGACCAACATAAGACAACATTCATCTGTCCCTGGGGCACATTTGCCTATCATAAAATTTCGTTTGGTTTAAAGAATGCTTGGGGAAATTTTCAAAGAGAAATGGATTATGATTTTAATGACATCAAGCACATTTTTCAACCATATCTAGATGATCTACCAATGCATTCACGAAAACAGACTGATCACCCGATGCATTTGAGAGGCATTTTCTTACACTGTCGACACTACAAGATACGCCTCAATCTGCACAAATGTGTGTTCTGTGTTGGTTTTGGTCAATTTCTCATATTCATAGTCTCAAAAGAAGGAATTTGAATAGACCCACTAAAGGTACAGACCATTCTTGATTTGCCTACACCATCGAACTTACTTTAGATACAAAAAATTCAAGGAAAGGCTAACTTCTTGAGAAGGTTCATTCCAAACTATGCCTAAATGGCTAAAGGATTTACTCGATTATTGAAAAAGGGGGTTCCCTTCCATTGGGACCAGGTTGCGAAATCTTATTTTGATGTTGTCAAGGACCATCTTGTCTGAGCATCATTAATGTATCCTCCAAATTATCAGAATGATTATTTCCTATATATTGTCATTGTTGAAACGACCATCGCTATGGTTTTGGTCCAAGTATAAGAAGGAATTGAACATCCAATATATTATTTGAGTCGTAATCTCAATGATATGGAAGCTAGGTACTCGTACATGGAAAATCTTGCCTTGGCAGCTGTTCAAGCTGTCCAAAGATTTCGCCATTATATCCTGCTCCGAAAAACAGCAATAGTTTCGGATTGAAACCCCATGACTTACATCTTATCACATCAATTGCTGAGGGAAAAATATTCAAAATGGATCATCATTTTGCAGGAATTTGATTTTGAATTCATCAAATCCAAGTCAAAGAGGTATTTAGTTTTGGCTGAGCTTCTCTGTGACCTTCCCTCTGATAGTACTACAACTATGTCGGAACCATCTATTCCAGACGAGTCTCTGTTTCTGATCGGATCATATGATCCTTGGTATGGGGATTTCATCATTTATCTCCAAACCCAAAATTTTCGACTTAATACCTCTCACTCTAATCAGCGACATATTTGATACCAAGCAAAAAATTATCTGATCGTCGGAAATACACTTTATCGTCATGGTGTCAATAGAATTTTAAGTAGGTGCCTCAATCATGAGGAGGCCAAAAAAGTGTTAAATGATTGTCATGCTAGGGCTTGTGGTAGACATTTATCTGGTTATACTACTATTTGGTCAATTTAGTGTGTCCTAAATTGCTACATTTAATTTTTCAATATGGGATTCGTAAGCTGACGAAGTGTGGTGCACTATATGTGCAAGATAGCCTATCTCTTACTTTTTTGTCGTTTTTGGATTTTTTGTGAAATTCTAAAAGACAAGTATGGAGACAAATATTCAAGACAACAATGTCTTTCTAATGATTTTCCAAACTTCAAAAGAATTTTAAAAACACACAATGAAAAAATTAATTCTTCAAAGAAAATGAAATTAAAGAAAATGAAATTGCATCACTACTCTAGTCAAACAAACAATGAACTATTGATCATGAAACTCATTATTCTTGCTACTGTTCAAACACAAAAGAGACTGTTAGAGTCAGCCTTTGCAGCCTTCCTTCAGTGATCAAACATGCTCTTACAAAGTGATTTTAAGGTGTCAAGGTCAAATTTTGTCATTTCAATGAGTCTTCAAGCAAAATTTGGCCACTAGGCATTAGGTCTAGGGTTTGCTTTCACTCCTTCCAAAGTTGTCCAAATGTCAGTCCATGTCACTATTCAGCTGAGTGTTCCATCATTCAGAGGGTTTTCATCATCATTTCAAGTTCCATTGAGTCATTTTACACCTTGTTCATGCTTCAGTTGTGCCTTGGTAAGGTCCATTTCCCTCTCCTAGGGTTTTGGAGGTAATTTCTCTTGGATGGTCAAATCATAGGAAAAACTTGTATCCTGATGTTCAAACACCTTCCCCTATCCTTAATATACCTCATTAAACACTTCCCATCACTGAGATCCCTCAAATTCCTCATTTTTGCACAAACCCTAGTTTCTTGCCACAACTTGGCAATTTTCTAGGCTAGGCCTTTGTTTTGCCCTTTTGGACCCCTTCCCCTCACTCAATCTCTATGATTCCACTTCCCCCTGCCTCCTAACATCCCTCCCTACTTCCCAAAATTTCTCCAAGAATTTAGAAGCCCCCTATCCCCTTCATTTCGTTTCATTTCGACAAAATCCCTTGTTCCACACATCGGGATCGGTTTCACTCAAAAGATGTTTCAGAGCAATCAAAGATGCAATTTGGAAACAGGAGAGAGGTTTTTGTTCCAAACATGCCAAGGAAGAAAAACCTCCTTCACTTTTTACACAGGTATCATGGTTTTGGAGAAATGTCAAAAATACCGTTGCCTCAGGAGAATTGAATGCACCTCTGAAGTGACCTTGGGAAAATCACGATTTCTCCTAGCATGGTTGGCCAAATGACTTGCATGATGAGTCAAATGATAACTAGACAGAAATAAATTTCCAATGAGCTATCATGAGCTCAATTTGGAGTTGAGGAAGACCTTCAAAAGTTGACTGCAACAGCGCTCTGCCTTGAGGCAGCCTCATTCTGATCATTTTGACAAGTGTTGGGAGATTTGATTTTTGACAGGGTAAATGGAATCCAAATTGCATAATTCCACTTGTGTTGGAAATTATACTCCAATATCTTTCCAACGCGCTATCACACGCTTAATTTGGACACCGGGAAGGCCTCGAAAAGCTTCCCGAAAAATGCACTATGTGGCAAGAGGGAAGAGCGACCCACTTGAGGGGAGCGACCCACTTGAGCATTTCAGCCAGTGTAAAAATGAATGGGAGCGACCCACTTGGGGGGAGCGACCCACTTAAAAAAAAAAGCCCAGAAATTTGTGTTTTGTGCCCAGTTTTGATTCAAGTTGACTCCAACAACTTGCAAGTAGGTTTTTAAACATTGCTCATGGATTTTTAGCATGATTATGATATTATTGATGTTGGGAAATAAGCCATGCTTGGAGAAAACCCTACATTCACCATGCAAATGATTTCTCAAGGGTTTTGAAATTGTATGGGCAGTTTTGTGGAAAATCTGAAAACCTTCAAATGGTGGAGATGTTCACACCCTAGCAAGTTGTATAGATGATCCTCACACTTTCAGTTATCATCTTGTCGCTGATGTTCATGCTCTTTCATATTTTGCACAGTCTTATGTCGACTAATCTATAGCCCTCATTACCATAATATCACCATTGTTGTTGTTATCATTATATTACCATTGTGATAGTAATTTGTATCACTATGGTCATGGTCTTCTCCCTGTTCTCCAGTTCATAAACACAGTCCTCTACTTGTTTGCTTCTTTGACAAACTTTGCCCATCATTACCAAAAGCTTGCCCCATACTTTGCAACTGGCATTCATTTGTGAAACTCACTTATGGTCAAAACAGTGATAGTTTTCATGCCACTAAAACAGAGCCATCTTCATTGTAATTTTGTTTTCCTATGATACTTTGGCAGTGGGTGATATCTATTGGGTGTTTGAAACATACATTATAACTTTTCCTTCACTGCTTTCATATCAGTATACATAGTGCCAATATCTTGTTCCAGGCCATGTCAGAGACAGAGTCAGTGTATGAGCAGGAGTTGGACAGTGACTCAATCGTTGAGGTTGATGTACTGAGATGGAGCATAGCAGTGCGCCAGTAGTGGTAGCATATCAGAGAGGCCACAGAGCTTTGTTTGCAGCATCACGACGAGTACTATCTCCACATGGGGTGGAAGGGGTCTCGTTGACTTCATCAGCAACGTGAGTACTATCTCCACATGGCATGGAAGGGGTCTCGCCTTCTTCATCAGCGTAGGTACATTCACAGGATCATGATAGAGACCAACACATACAACCGAGACAGTGTTTTCACCACAGGAGCTGCATGCACCAGGAGAGCACTAAAATGGCGGAAAAGGCCTGATCCACTCTGGATTTTGGCCGAGGCTTCATTGACTGGGCAGGACACATGATGGAGGACCTCCGCTCCGAATTTGGGCAAATTCGGAGAAAATTTTGTCATTTTCAAATTTTGGGGTCAAAAAACAGGCTTTTCAGTTAAGCGGGTCGCGCACCCATGCACGCACTTTTTTTTGGGACACTTGCTGGAGGAAATTTTTGCATTTTTGAATTTTTCATGGTTAGTTATGCATCCTCAGAAATCAACTAAGCATTTCATCAAAATCTGGATGGTCAAAGAGCTCAAAAACACCATGAAAACCACCTTGCTGCCACCTTTTGCACCAGCAGGAAGTACCTATGGGAGAATGAGGTTTTGGAGGGTCAAATGAGCTCCAAATTCAGAAATTCCACTTGGGTTGGATAGTCAACATCCAGGGCTTTCCAACGAGCTATCATGAGCTTAATTGGGATGCCGAAAAGTACCTCCAATTCAGGCTGGAAAACGCGCGACCCACTCGGCTCAAGAGCGACCCACTTAAATTTTTCCTGAATTTTCAGCTGCCAGCTCAGATTTTCGCCTAGTATGGACCAGTTTTGCTTGTGGATGGAATTTTTGGGTTTTTATGATGTAAATTCATGTTTGACATGTAACTTTGGCTTGTTTTTATCTATTCTAGAAGATTCACTCTCAAAAGGGTAAAAAATCATGTAATGGATCAGTTTCCACTCTTTTAGAGGTAAGTTGTTAGCTGCCTAGATTGTAGTTCCATGATTAGAATTGGTTCAAACTGATCCCTGAAGAGGGAATTCGACCCCTAGAGGTGGGGAAAGGTGTTAGAGTGATATATATATTGTAATTTCTCAATCATTTTCAGGGGTTGGAGAGGTTGGACTCTTGGGAGACTTTTGATATCATTGTACATATTTTTCATATTTTGGCTAAGGAAAGATCAGGGGTTTTGCGGCACTTGTTGGGATCCTTGTGGTGTTCTGTTATTGATGGTGTTTCCTCTTTTTTTACTATAATTTTCTTCATGTTTAATGTATGCCATCCTTTCATATGCTTCTGAACTAAATTGAATGAGTGCATAAGGTTGAATCCATTGTTTACAGTGCTTGGCCTTTGAATTCAGTTAGTTCTATATGTTTTCAGCTGTTTGGAGAGGATCCAAGTTCTTCTTTGCCCTCTTCAGCTCCTCGTCGGTCTAATATGTCCATATATCCAATCAAAAGCATCAAGACATTCACCTACCTCGCCCCAACTCGAAATCTGCAAAGGTCTGACCTTATCCCCGGACCCAAAATCTGTTTTCCCATTTCTCCAGCGAAAACCCAAAAACCAAAAAATCAAACATACCTATCTCTTTACTAGCCTAAAATCAGTTCTTATTGTAAGTCATCTAGCATCCTATTGCTCATTTTATCGAGATTGACGGAGAGAGCCCTCTCCTGTCCTCGTAGGGCTAGCTACGAGGCTGAGCGTGGTTTGATGTAGCCTTGAGTTTTACCTCACTTCAGCCTGAGGTAGATTTGAGCGCTAACATAGTGGCGAACATACTGGGGAAGAATTGGTTTGCTTGTTGATGTCATTTGTTTCATTAGCTATAGGCGGAGCCTGAAGACACGCCAGGTAGCCTTCGAACTGCTCTTGCTCTGCGAGTGCATAGTAGATAAAAGCTGCTTCAGTCGATCTCCGGTTTAGCTTGTGAATGTGACACTCGACTTGTAGATTGTCTTGCCCCAGTACGTGTATCAAGTTCAGATCTGATTGTTGATGGTGGACAGCAATCAGACATTATAAGGCTGAAATCATTCACCTGGCGACTTCATTCACTGAAAGATTCAGACAATCAATGCTTCATGGTGACTTCACTACAGGGAGATCAGTAGCTGTGAGATTTTCAATATGGACCGAATCACAAGAAGATACGCTCCCATGAGCCGAGATTACATTCCAGGTTTTCTGAATAAGATGCCCAAGGTAGATTGGTCCAGGAATCTGCCTACGTTTAACGATGATGGTAAGAAAGATGCTGCTTTACATCTGATTAGATTTCACATGCATATTCGCAAGTTGAAGGTGGATTTTCCTGAAGATTGTTTGATGAAGATATTCCTAGCCACTCTGGAAGGTGAAGCTCGGTCATGGTATGAAAATTTGCCGCTGGCCTGTATTTACTGTTTAAAGGACTTTCATGCCCTGTTCATTGAAAGATATCAAATGTCTTATCCATCATTAAATTTAGTTCATGACTGTTGCAAACATGCTTATTCTTTTATTGAAAGCCTGGAGAAATATTATGAAGATGATAATTTCATGAATGATGAAATCATGGAGGCCCTGTACGAGAATCCATTTCAGCAGAATGAAGAGAACCTAAAGGATACCCATCAAGATGCTCAGGAGACTTTGCAGCAGGTTGAAGAGGGCCACATGGCTGAAAATGATGAAAGAGAGAATGTCATTTCAGATCTGCCCACGGAAGACAGCAGCATACAAGTAAGTCCAGTTCCAATTGCAGATTGTGATAATGTCCAGACAACTACTTCAGATTCAGATTCAGATCATGATGACCAAGCATATCTTGTGCTGAAGCCCATCAAGGAGAACTCTGCTGTTGAAATCATCTGGGATGCAGAAGACACAGTAATGGATCAAAATGTTCTCAGTCATACTGTCAGATCATCATTAGAACACAGCCTTCATGAAGAAACAATCCAGTCAGTTCATGAAAACCAGAATGAGATCTTTGTGCAAGTAAGTGATAAATCTCCTTTCAATAACTCAGTAATGAATGATAGTTTGAATGCCCTGCCATATGAAGATAATTACTGTTTAAGCAGAAGAAAACAAAAGGCATTGTCTCCTTTGTCTGAAGATGAGATAGATCAACTTTTGAAAGGTCTTGTTACAGCCCAAGCTACAACAGATTTGCAGTGCATACATAATCAGGAAAGTGTTGGTGAAATTTCTTCCTCTGTTGAAAAAGATGATTGTCTTGTAATCAGTTGTGTAGATCAGCAAACAGATAATTTTTTCCTTCACAAAGATGATAAGGTTGTCATGTTTAATAACCTTGAAGATTGTTTTTTGTTTAAGAATGACCTAGATCATGAAATTGAAGAGTATATGCCAGAATTACTCATGGTCAAGGAACCTACAGCTAACACTCAGATGGCAGATTTGTGCATCTCTATCCCTCAGAAATCAAATGTCTTTTCAGATCAGAAAGAAGTGGATACTAGTATTTTTGCAGCTGGATCTCTAGATAAGCCAGTGCTTCAGGATTTTCAAGATCCCTTCAGCATTCTTTTGCAAGCATTAGAAAGGATAAATGTTGCCTGGTTTATTTTCATGAGCTTTGGTTTCAATGATTGTGTTGAGTTGCCTACAGGTTTAGCATTCTGCCTACTTGAAGAGAGTAAGAGCAGAAATTTGAGGTGTAGCCATCTGCTTGACTGGTTACATTGGAAAGCCAATTATACATGAGTGTACATATTTCATTAGTATGCAGGTGGTTGTCATCATGATTCCAAATCCTGATGGATTGCTGCCTTTTTTCCAAAAGCTTTGTAAAGTCTTGTTTTAAGTCAGTCATGAGTCATTTGTGTTTGGTCTGTTGAGTCAGTTTTTTCAAGTTATTTCAGTTTCCATCGATTTGGTTTGAGTCAAGTTTCAGTCAAGTTTCAATCAGTTTTCAGTCAATTTTTCATTCAATAAATGTGTCAAAGGTTTTGCGTTATCCGTTCAAATAATGATTCCATCGCCCAATGGATAAAGCACTGGTCTGCTCTCCCAAAGATCTGTCGTTCTTGGCACCTCCAAGGAGCTACCATCCCCATTGGAGCCAATGTTAGAGTCAGCCTTTGCAGCCTTCCTTCAGTGATCAAACATGCTCTTACAAAGTGATTTTAAGGTGTCAAGGTCAAATTTTATCATTTCAATGAGTCTTCAAGCAAAATTTGGTCACTAGGCATTAGGTCTAGGGTTTGCTTTCACTCCTTCCAAAGTTGTCCAAATGTCAGTCCATGTCACTATTCAGCTGAGTGTTCCATCATTCAGAGGGTTTTCATCATCATGTCAAGTTCCATTGAGTCATTTTACACCTTGTTCATGCTTCAGTTGTGCCTTGGGAAGGTCCATTTCCCTCTCCTAGGGTTTTGGAGGTAATTTCTCTTGGATGGTCAAATCATCGGAAAAACTTGTATCCTGATGTTCAAACACCTTCCCCTATCCTTAATATACCTCATTAAACACTTCCCATCACTGAGATCCCTCAAATTCTTCATTTTTGCACAAACCCTAGTTTCTTGCCACAACTTGGCAATTTTCTAGGCTAGGCCTGTGTTTTGCCCTTTTGGACCCCTTCCCCTCACTCAATCTCTGTGATTCCACTTCCCCCTGCCTCCTAACATCCCTCCCTACTTCCCAAAATTTCCCCAAGAATTTAGAAGCCCCCTATCCCCTTCATTTCGCTTCATTTCGACAAAATCCCTTGTTCCACACATCGGGATCAGTTTCACTCAAAAGCTGTTTCAGAGCAATAAAAGATGAAATTTGGAAAACTGAGAGAGGTTTTTGTTCCAAACATGCCAAGGAAGAAAAACCTCCTTCACGTTTTACACAGGTATCATTATTTTGGAGAAATTTCAAAAATACCGTTGCCTCAGGAGAATTGAATGCACCTCTGAAGTGACCTTGGGAAAATCAAGATTTCTCCTAGCATGGTTGGCCAAATTACTTGCATGATGCATCAAATGATAACTAGACAGAAATACCTTTCCAATGAGATATCATGAGCTCAATTTGGAGTTGAGGAAGACCTTCAAAAGTTGACTGCAACAGCGCTCTGCCTTGAGGCAGCCTCATTCTGCTCATTTTGCCTAGTGTTGGGAGATTTGATTTTTGACAGAGTAAATCAAATCCAAATTGCATAATTCCACTTGTGTTGGAAAGTAGACTCCAATAGATTTCCAACGAGCTATCACACGCTCAATTTGGACACCGGGAAGACCTCGAAAAGCTTCCCGCAAAATGCACTATGTGGCAAGAGGGAAGAGCGACCCACTTGAGGGGAGCGACCCACTTGAGCATTTCAGCCAGTGTAAAAATGAATGGGAGCGACCCACTTGGGGGGAGCGACCCACTTAAACAAAAAAGCCCAGAAATTTGTGTTTTGTGCCCAGTTTTGATTCAATTTGACTCCAACAACTTGCAAGTAGGTTTTTAAACATTGCTCATGGATTTTTAGCATGATTATGATATTATTGATGTTGGGCAATAAGCCATGCTTGGAGAAAACCCTACATTCACCATGCAAATGATTTCTGAAGGGTTTTGAAATTGTATGGGCAGTTTTGTGGAAAATTTGAAAACCTTCAAATGTTGGAGATGTTCACACCCTAGCACGTTGTATAGATGATCCTCACACTTTCAGTTATCATCTTGTCGCTGTTGTTCATGCTCTTTCATATTTTGCACAGACTTATGTCGACTAATCTATAGCCCTCATTACCATAATATCACCATTGTTGTTGTTATCATTATATTACCATTGTGATAGTAATTTGTGTCACTATGGTCATGGTCTTCTCCCTGTTCTCCAGTTCATAAACACAGTCCTCTACTTGTTTTCTTCTTTGACAAACTTTGCCCATCATTACCAAAAGCTTGCCCCATACTTTGCAGTTGGCACTCATTTGTGAAACTCACTTATGGTCAAAACAGTGATAGTTTTCATGCCACTAAAACAGAGCCATCTTCATTGTAATTTTATTTTCCTGTGATACTTTGGCAGTGGGTGATATCTATTGGGTGTTGAACATACATTATAACTTTGCTTTCACTGCATCTATATCAGTATACATATTGCAAATATCTTGTTCAAAGCCATGTCAGGGACAGAGTCAGAGTATGAACAGGAGTCGGACAGTGACTCAATCATTGAGGTTGATGTACTAAGATGGAGCATAGCAGTGCGCCAGTAGTGGTAGCATATCAGAGAGGCCACAGAGCTTTGTTTGCAGCATCACGACGAGTACTATCTCCACATGGGGTGGAAGGGGTCTCGTTGACTTCATCAGCAACGCGAGTACTATCTCCACATGGCGTGGAAGGGGTCTCGCCTTCTTCATCAGCGTAGGTACATTCACAGGATCATGATAGAGACCAACACATACAACCGAGACAGTGTTTTCACCACAGGAGCTGCATGCACCAGGAGAGAACTAAAATGGCGTAAAAGGCCTGATCCACTCCGGATTTTGGCCGAGGCTTCATTGACTGAGCAAGATACATGATGGAGGGTCTTCACTCCGAATTTGGGCAAATTCGGAGAAAATTTTGTCATTTTCAAATTTTTGAGTCAAAAAACAGGTTTTTCAGTTAAGCGGGTCGCGCACTCATGCGCTCACTTTTTTTTGGGACACTTGCTGGAGGAAATTTTTACATTTTTGGATTTTTCATGATTAGTTATGCATCCTCAGAAGTCAACTAAGAATTTCATCAAAATCTGGATGGTCAAAGAGCTCAAAAACACCATGAAAACCACCTTGCTGCCACCTTTTGCACCAGCAGGAAGTACCTCTGGGAGAATGAGGTTTTGGAGGGTCAAATGAGCTCCAAATTCCGAAATTCCACTTGGGTTGGATATTCAACATCCAGGGATTTCCAACGAGCTATCATGGGCTCAATTTGGATGCCGAGAAGTACCTCAAATTCAGGCTGGAAAAAGTGAGACCCACTCGGCTCAAATGCGACCCACTTAAATTTTTGCTGAATTTTCAACTGCCAGCTCAGATTTTCGCCTAGTATGGACCAGTTTTGCTTGTGGATGGAATTTTTGGGTTTTTATGATGTAAATTCATGTTTGACATGTAACTTTGGCTTATTTTTATCTATTCTAGAAGATTCACTTTCAAAAGGGTAAAAAATCATGTAATGGATCAATTTCCACTCTTTTAGAGGCAAGTTGTTAGCTGCCTAGATTGTAGTTCCATGATTAGAATTGGTTGAAACTGATCCCTGAAGAGGGAATTCGACCCCTAGAGGTGGGGAAAGGTGTTAGAGTGATCTATATATTGTAATTTCTCAATCATTTTCAGGGGTTGGAGAGGTAAGACTCTTGGGAGACTTTTGATATCATTGTACATATTTTTCATATTTTGGCTAAGGAAAGATCAGGGGTTTTGCGGCACTTGTTGGGATCCTTGTGGTGTTCTGTTATTGATGGTTTTTCCTCTTTGTTTACTGTAAGTTTCTTCATGTTTAATGTATGCCATCCTTTCATATGCTTCTCAACTAAATTGAATGAGTGAATAAGGTTGAATCCATTGTTTACAGTGCTTGGCCTTTGAATTCAGTTAGTTCTATATGTTTTCAGCTGTTTGGAGAGGATCCAAGTTCTTCTTTGCCCTCTTCAGCTCCTCGTCGGTCTAATCTGTCCATATATCCAATCAAAAGCATGAAGACCATCACCTACCTCGCCCCAGCTTGAACTCTGCAAAGGTCTGACCTTATCCCCGGACCCAAAATCTGTTTTCCCATTTCTCCAGCGAAAACCCAAAAAACCAAAAATCAAACATACCTATCTCTTTACTAGCCTAAAATCAGTTCTTATTGTAAGTCATCTCGCATCCTATTGTTTATTTTCTCGAGATTGACGGAGAGAGCCCTCTCCTGTCCTCGTAGGGCTAGCTACGAGGCTGAGCGTGGTTTGATGTAGCCTTGAGTTTTACTTCATTTCAGCCTGAGGTAGATTTGAGTGCTAACAGAGACTATGCTGAAAGAAATCCAAAAGTTGCAACAAAGTAAATCTAAATCAAATTACATCAACTTATCTTCTGATCCCTCATCATTAGTCCAGCTATGATTTTCGGAGGTAACCACAAACAACTTGAGTAACCTGATATCTAACTTGCAGAAAGTAAACTAATATCAAACTACACATTCATAATTCAATCCCTCACCATCATTCCATCTATGGCTTTCAGAGGTAACTGAAGATTTCATGAGCAATTTAATATTTCTAACTTGCAGAAAGTAAACTAATATCAAACTACACATTCATAATTCAATCCCTCACCATCAATCCAGTTGTGGCTTTCGGAGGTAACTGAAGATGTCATGAGAAATTTAATATATCTAACTTGTAGAAAGTAAACTAATATCAAACTACACATTCATAATTCAATCCCTCACCATGAGTCCAGCTATGGCTTTCGGAGGTAACTGAAGATGTCATGAGCAATTTAATATATCTAACTTGCAGAAAGTAAACTAATATCAAACTATACATTCACTCTTCAATCCCTCACTATCAGTCCAGCTGTGGTTTTCGGAGGTAACTGAAAATGACATGAACAATTTGATATATCTAAATATAACTATTGAAACAAATGTGCAAGATTGAAATAAACAAAGAAGTAATGAAATTAAACAGAAACTAAGAAAAGTAAATTAGCAGCAGAACAATATTAATTCCATGTCATTAGTCAAAAATTTATGCAAATTCCCGGGCTGTCTATTTATAACCTAAAACAAGAACACTGATCAGTTAACAATAACATAAAACATGAAAGATTATGGACAGAAGCAAGATGTAAAGCATGAAAGATTATAAACAGAAATGAAGCATATATACTATGAAAGATGCACTGTATAAACACATGAATGAATTATGGCACAATGAGCTTAAAGAAATAAAACAAGAACTATACAATAATGCACAAAACCTCAGTGTGTGCACGGGCCCTCTACACCAGCCTTGGAAACAGACTTCAAGTACAAATTACGCTTGGAAACAGAGTCTTCTTATATATTAAAATGCAGTCATAACAGAAAGGTGATATTACGGCACAGTGGCAGCATAATTACATTATAGAGGCTATCTGGAGGCTAATGGAGACTAATAAAAACTAACTCTTATGCGTATGAAAACGGGTTATTTATACTGAATGTGATATAACTAATTTCCTAAAGTTTATGCTGATAGAGAACACGTAAACCATTACGTCCAGAGATCTAGGATCATGGCCGTGTTGAGGAGTAAATCTATGAAGAGTGGATGTTTGAATTCGGCTTATGGAGCCATGTACAGATGTTTATTTGTCTCCCACAATTCAGAAACGGTCATATAAATCTCCACATGACGAGAAACAGAGTCCTGTCACTGTGGGACTCTATGGTTGACTTCCACTTGGCCACCTTTGACCATAGCCTCCTTAGGTGAATTTGCTCGAGCCAATAGGACATGATCCATGTCCACATCATTTTTGACTTGCCCATGTGGCTCGTTTTACCTGAAGACACCTGTAACATAGAGTTTCACAAAATGGATGTGGAAAGTTGCAGCCGCTGCCGAAAGTGGCAAGATTCCCCAGCTAAATGAGCAAAATCTAAATCAAACAGCAGACACAAAAATATAGTTAAAAACCATTTTAGATTCTCTTTTGTAATTAATATACAATGATATTGACAACTTGGGAGGTTCAGGTGAATGAAAAAGGTATAGGAAGATGTATAAGAACAATGCAGATTTGAGACTCAACATACCCCCACTGTGAAGGTGTTGCATGTCCTCATGCAACCAAAATTTTGATAATCCTTCTTCAGTTCATATGCCTTGACACTTCAGCTAGTACATCCAACCCTCTCCTCTTCTTCCTTGGTGCTGCCAACATCCTAGGCTTCTTCATTAAGCATCTAAATTTGATATTAACTAGTGCTCTGCTTAACTTCTGGCATTTCTTTTTCAATTTCTTGTTCTTCTTCTGCCATATTCCCAGATGTAGCATGGTATTATCATGAATGATTTTTTCCAATTTACCTTGTTCCTTCAATGCCTCATTTTCATTTTTAATGTGTTTATTTAAAAGCTCTAGCTCAAAGACTTCATGTTTCAGTGATTGGACTAAATCATTTTGTACTGTGTGAGGCTGAATGGACGAAGTACTGGGGCCCGTAGCTGCTCTTTCCAAAGATTCTATATAATCATATACTTCCTGCTGCTTGGGGTCTATATCAGGTGTCATTTTTATTGGGTTGTCCCCAAAATGCCGTGAAGGAGAGTTATCTTCAAAATCTAGCTGAGAAGGGCTCACATCAACATCTTGCTGAGAATGGGATGGACTATGTTCAATGTCTGACTGAGAATGAAATGAACCAGGTTCACTAACTGACTGAGACTGAAATGGACTATGGTCAGCTGGGGACTGTTCAGATGTTTCTTCTCCCAAATCGATAAAATGAGGTCCCTTCATTTGCGTTTTCCTCAATTTCCCCTTAATTCTGGAACTTCTTCTCACACGCTGTGGACCACTGTCCTTTTGTTTTTGTTTTCCTTTCCCTGTCTTCTTGGCCATAGATGACTATTTTTGAAGATAAACTAATCTTTCAGATAACACTTGATGATCTTCTTCTTCGGAAGAAGGAGTTTGATGTATAGCCTCAATATTTTTTCTCTCTTTTGATGTTATTGGCTTTTACCCTTAGTTTCTTTCTTCTTCCTCTTTGATAGTCTCTCTTCCCTATCAGTTCTTTCAATTGTAGTAGTAGGAGTATTTTAAATTTCATCATTTTTTCTTTTTCTCCTACTCCTTCTTGATGTGTTACCTTCAGGAATTTCCTGAGGTTCCTCAAAGAAATTTCTAATCAAAAATTGTTCCCATGTGTCTTTCTTTTCCTTTAACTCTTTTTCAATCAAAATTTTTACAAGACCGTGGTGATATAGATGTGGTTCTACATCTCCTAAATGTTTCTGAACAGTCACAGACATCTTCTTCAAATCATTTAATAGAAAATATGGGAGATTGAGAGTTTGATTATCTAGAAAATTCATCAGCAATCTGGTATGGTACATATACATGGACCCAAAACGGCCTTCACAGGTAATGAATTTTTGAACAACTAGCAGCAAAGTAGCCCATTCCTCTTTCAAAGCATAAACAGGAATTCCTCTTTTAAAAATAGTTATGTCCATACCTTGGTTTCGTAAGATTATTCTCCAGGCTTCATCACTAATGCTTTTATTCTTAAACCAACGCTCACCCTCTTGAGGAAGTTCCGTGGCAGTTGCTATAGATGCCTCGTTCACCGCAAACTTAAGGTCTCCAATCTCTACTTCTAGGCCATTGAACGACCTTGCAAATGCTTTTGTCACTTCTTTATGATAGCCTCTGAACTTTTGGATAAACCGCAGCCACTTTTATTTCTTCAATATATCCCTGAATTGCGGATACCCTTCCATGAACTTAGGTCCTTCTGGTTCTGCTCATAGCAATTTACCCATTCTTCTTTCTGCTCTTCAAAAAATTTCCTGCGTGAGGGTTCAATGGAAGTAGAATGGATGAATGCACGGAAATGAGCACAATGACTGTAGATAGATATCAGAGAGTGGATATACAAGTTGTAGTGTAACAAAGAACGAAATGGAGTGAGGTGGAACAGAGAGGGGTTTCATGAGCATGGCAGAGATACAGCTGTGAGATTAACAGAACAATAGGAGGAGTATAACACATCCGACAGTGTTTTGAAATTTGGTGGCTGCAAAATAAATGTAAGCACATTTAAACAACGGCTATGGATTTTATGCGGCTGAAAGAGCCCGTGGTCAAATCAACTACGTCTCATTGTCATTGGTGGAATATCGGAGTATGAGTGAATATCGGGGGTTTAATTATGGAACCGTTTGAGAATGAATGCGGGAGGATCATATGGATATCGTGAAAGGGTTACAGAATTTGTCAATATAATCATTGCACATAATGGATGGAGCTTATGGTTTATAACTATATAAAAATGTGTTTTCAATGCTATTTGAAATGAATTTTTACTCATACCTTGGAATCTTTGCCTTTTTCCTTGGTCTTTAATTAGTTGCTCTTTATTGGTATCTTGAATGCTCCAGGTCTTCATTTTTGGTCCTCATACCTGCATTTTATTTCATGATTATGGAAATAACATCTGGATGTACATTCTTTTGAAAACAGAGTGGTAGCTGCGGAATCTGCTTCTAGCTGCGGAAATTGGTGTTAGCTGGGGAAACAGATGTCAGCTGCGGAAACTGACACAACTATTATTTGGGTGAATGAACATGAACGGATGACAAATGACTAGATGGAAATGGTCATAAAAAAGAATTTTATTGGTGAAAATGGAATGAAATAGATAAAATGAAATGGAATGGAGTGAAATGAAGTGAAATGAAGTGGAATGAAGTGGAATGGAATGGAGTGGGTGGTCACAAAACTTGTGAAATGAAAGAGAGATTTTTTTTTTTTTTTTGGAAAATATAGAGTGTCAGGTGTTCCTGATTTTCACCCTACATTTTTTGTATAAGACTGCCAATCAGTGATTGGTTTTCAGGCTTATACATTTTTTTATTTTATTTTTTTAACTGAAAAGAACAAAAGCTAGGCTGGTGGAGAAGAAGAATTCTTCTGTACCAGCCTGATTGCAGAATTTTCTTGAAACATTTTGGAAAAATCCTCTTTTGAGAGTGGCTTATGATAAACTTTCAATCTATGGCCATTCACAATAAGATGAGTTTGAAACTCATCAATGGTCTTGATTCTTACCACTCCATTGCTAAAGATCTTGTCAATATCATATGGCCCAAGCCAATGAGTCTGAAATTTTCCTTCAAAATCTTTAAACTTGGAATCAAATAACAATGCCCAATCTCCTTCTTCAAACTTCTTCTCTTTGATGTACTTGTCATGCCATTTAGCTCTTTGATATTGAACTAGATCAATTCTTAAAATTGCTTCTTGTCTGATCTCATCTAGCTCATTTAACTGCTCCATTCTATGCTTTTGGGCTTCTGATAAGTTCATCCCCAATTGAACTGCTATCTTGAAGGTCTTGACTTGGAACTCAATGGGGAGCAAGACTTCTTTCCCATAAACAAGTTCATAGGGAGAATGTCCTATTGTATTTCTCCATGTAGTTCTGTAGGCCCACAAGGCTTCAGGAAGCCTTTCTGCCCAATCTCTTCTATGTAGATGAACATTTTTGGTGATGATACTTTCAAGAACTTTTTTTGTAGACTCCACTTGACCATTTTCTTGTGGATGGTAAGGAGTAGATCTTCTGTGCTTGATTTTGTATTCTTCCATCAACTTCTCCACCAAGTTGGATGTGAATTGGCTTCCCTGATCTGTCACAATTTCTCTTGGAACACCAAAGCGAGTAAAAATATCCTCATAAATAAAATGAACAACTGAATTTTCAGTAGCAGATACTAATGCTTTGGCTTCTACCCATTTAGTAACATAATCAATACAAACCAATATATACTTCTTTTGCTTAGATGGTGGATTAATAGGTCCAATGAAATCTAAAGCCCATTTTTCAAAGGGTTCAATGAGTACTTGTGTTTGCAATGGCATTTCATTTGAAAGGGTAGGTTTCCCTACTCTTTGGCAGCTATCACACCTTTTGACATATTTTTTTGCATCTTTGAAGAGGGAAGGCCAATAATATCCCAAAGAAAGGATTTTATAGGCCGTCCTTTTGTCCGCAAAGTGTCCTCCGCATGGTTCATCATGACATGCCTTAAGAATATCAGGCATTTCATCTTCCCTAACACATCTTCTGATCACAAGATCTGGCCCTGTTTTAAACAATTCATTAGAAATCCATGAATATTTTGAACTCTCCTGAATAATTTTTCGTTTTTCATTTGGAAATAAATGTGAAGGCAGTTTCCCTGTAACCAAATAGTTAGCAATATCTGCATACCAAGGAGTCTTAATGGTTACTACAAACAAGTATTCATTAGGAAACTTATCCTCTACAGGAGAATCTGTTAGCACTCAAATCTACCTCAGGCTGAAATGAAGTAAAACTCAAGGCTACATCAAACCACGCTCAGCCTCGTAGCTAGCCCTACGAGGACAGGAGAGGGCTCTCTCCGTCAATCTCGAGAAAATAAGCAATAGGATGCGAGATGACTTACACTAAGAACTGATTTTAGGCTAGTAAAGAGATAGGTATGTTTGGTTTTTGGTTTTTTGGGTTTTCGCTGGAGTAATGGGAAAACAAATTTTGGGTCCGGGGATAAGGTCAGACCTTTGCAGAGTTCAAGCTGGGGCGAGGTAGGTGATGATATTGATGCTTCGAATTGGATTTTATGGATAGATTAGACTAACGAGGAGCTGAAGAGGGCAAAGAAGAACTTGGATCCTCTCCAAACAACTGAAAACATATAGAACTAACTGAATTCAAAGGCTAAGCACTGTAAACAATGGATTCAACCTTAATCACTCATTCAATTTAGTTCAGAAGCATAATGAAAGGATGGCATACATCAAATATGAAGAAACTTACAGTAAACAAAGAAGAAACACCATCAAGAATCAGAACACCACAAGGATCCCAACAAGTGCCGCAAAACCCCTGATCTTTCCTTAGCCAAAATATGAAAAATATGTACAATGGTATCAAAAGTATCCCAAGAGTCCAACCTCTCCAACCCGTAGAATGCCTCAGAAATTACAATATATAGATCACTCTAACCCCTTTCCCCACCTCTAGGGGTCGAAATCCTCTTCAGGGACTGCCTAAACTTACTTCTAACCATGGAACTACAATCTAGGCAAATAACCACTATTCTTAAAAGAGTGGAAACTGTAACATCCATTACATGATTTTTTACTCATTTGAGAGTGAATCTCCTAGGAAGAGATAAACAAGCCAAAGTTACATATCAAACATGAATTTACATAATAAAACCCAAAGAACTCTATCCATAAGCAAAACTGGTCCATAATAGGCGAAATACCTGGAAAATGGGTAAACAGTACCCGTAAAATTTCTAGGGTGGAATGTCTTTGAATCAAGGTGGGGTCGCCCATGTTCCAGGCTGATTTTGAGGTAGCTCCCGACATCCAAATTGAGATCATGATAGCTCGTTGGAAAGCCCTAGATGTCTACTTTCCAACCCAAGTGTAATTTATGAATTTGGAGTTGATTTGACCCTCCAAAACCTCATTCTCCCAGAGGTACTTCCTGCTGGTGCAAAAGGTGGCAGCAAGGTGGTTTTCATGGTGTTTTTGAGCTGTTTGACCATCCAGATTTTGTTGAAATGCTAAGTTGACTTCAGAGGATGCATAATTAACCATGAAAAATCCAAAAATGTAAAATCTCCTCCAGCAAGTGTCTCAAAAAAATGCGAGCGCATGAGCGCGCGACCCACATAGCTGCAAAACCTGTTTTTTAGACCAAAAATTTGAAAATGACAAAATTTTCTCCGAATTTGCCCAAATTCGGAGCGGAGGTCCTCCATCATGTGTCCTGCCCAGTCAATGAAGCCTCGGCCAAAATCTGGAGTGGATCAGGCCTTTTCCGCCATTTTAGTGCTCTCCTGGTGCATGCAGCTCCTGTGGTGAAAACACTGTCTCGGTTGTATGATGTGTTGTTGTCAGTCATGATGTAGCAATGTGTATGTTCAACCTGTTGAAAATGAGAAATGGGACCTTGGTGTCTTTGTCTCCATCACGATCTTGTGAATGTACCTACGCTGATGAAGAAGGCGAGACCCCTTCCACCTCACGTGGAGATAGTACTCGCGCTGCTGATGAAGTCAACGAGACCCCTTCCACCACATGTGGAGATAGTACTCGTCGTGATGCTGCAAACAAAGCTCTGTGGCCTCTCTGATATGCTACCACTATTGGTGCACTGCTATGCTCCATCTCAGTACATCAACCTCAACGATTGAGTCACTGTCCGACTCCTGCTCATATTCTGACTCTATCTCTGACATGGCTGCGAACAAGATATGTGCAATGTGTATACTGATATGAAAGCAGTGCAAACAAAGTTAGGATGTATGTTTCAACACCCAACCAATATTCCCACCGTCAAAACACCATCAAGGAATCAAATCATGGATAAAATCTCAGCTTTAAATGGATTGGAAAAGGCACAATCTCTGTTTTGAATGCAAGTGAAATTTTGACCAAAAGGGAGCAGGCAACCTTCAAAATATTGAACAAGTCTAGTCAAATGGAGGGCATGGCATCAATAGAATGTGTTTGTTTATGAGAAATAACCACAAAGGTATCAATAGGCAGTTTGAAACAAAGTCATGAGCATATTTTTACATTGGGCAATGTGACCCATTACAAACATGGGCAATGTGACTCAAAGGGTTTAAATATGGTATAACAATAGCAATGGTTGCAGTGGTATAATGGGTATGAGAGCAAATTGATTTTGATGTTGTATGAAAGGCTGACCATATCACTGTTTAAGATAGCAAACACACTCTTTATACCATTTATTTTCATTTCAAACCCTGAAAACAATAATCTTATAACTGTGGGGTTTTAAATCCTTCATTTGCATATTGGAAACCACCCATGATGTCACAAATGTGTTTAAAAACCCAAGCAATTGATGAAAACCTGTTTTGAAGGCAGCTGGAGTCGTTTCCAAGGCAATCTGGGCGCTCAAATTAAATTCCAAAACTCTGTGTCTGCGTGGGTCGCGCAGGCTCTGCGTGGGTCGCGCAGCCCAGGTGGGTCGCGCACCTGCAAACCTACAGTGCTGAACTGACTCTGCGTGGGTCGCGCAGCCCAGGTGGGTCGCTCTCCCTCAACGTGGGTCGCGCAACCCCAAAACTCTGTCCACGCACTTCAAAATTCTGAAATCGGCCCTCCACTTTGCAAACACGATATGGGAGCTATGAAATTGGTTCAAATGAAACTTGTTCGGCTTTTATACATGTCACAAATATCTTCACAATCAGATTTTATTTCAAATCAAACTTCAAACCCATATTACAAATGTTTTTGTAATTTTCACTTTTGGCTTTTTCAAATGCAAACTTCCTTTGGCTTTTTTGAGGTCGATACATAATGCTTTTACTGTCTTCTTGCAGGGATATGACTATCTTGGCTAGAGAAAAGACCAGGGGTCTGCTTTTGACAATGTCTTCATGGCGGAACAATTACAATTTATTACAAAATGATAATGACAAATTTCTAGTTCCAAAACAGAGTTTTGGACTAGAAATGTATTTTTTTTTTTTTTAAATGCTGATGATAATAAAAATAGAAATCCAAGTACTGGACTCTCCTCACCTTGCAGGCTTTATGACTAGTGTATAAATGACTCAAAAAACCCTAGACACCAAGACCTAGGACACTTATTGACATTTTAATGACCTCATACATAATGATAATGACTATAAATAATTTTTTTTTTTTAAGAAAATATTTTTTAAAATAGCGCTGCAGGTATAACATGAGGAAACACAAAATGACACAACCCTTCGTCAGTTCATGGCATGATCCTAGTGATATGCAAAGAAGTGAAACAAATGAGACACCTAATAATGAAAATGCAAAAGACGACATGATCACTGACGGAGGGCAGCAAGGGCTGACTCTAACATTGGCTCCAATGGGGATGGTGGCTCCATGGAGATGCCAAGAACAGCAGATCTCTGGGGGAGTCAGACAGTGCCTCTCATCCATTGGGTGATGGAATCATTATTTCAACTTGACAAGACAAACTTTAGACACCTTTATTGACTGCAGATTTGACTAATGATAGACTGCAATTTTGACCAAAACTGACTAGACTCAAACTGACATGACTTTAAACAAGAAGACTGATAAACTTAACTTTACAATCTCAAACCAACCAACCTCTATTTCCAGAATTATAGCCTTCGCTCCGGGCCCCAGACTGAAAATGAGAGATCAGTGCACACTTGCAATGAAACAAAAGTAAAATGATATATACAATGACAATGAGATCACCAGCAAGTACTCAGAAATAATAGCGCTTCAGCAACCGACCATTGATCGGTCCACCAGAACAATCATCTCCATTCATTTCTTTGAGAAGAAATGCATTCTGCCCCCGATACGCTGCAATCTTAAATGGTCCCTTCCACAAATTTTCAAATTTGCCGTGCTTTCCCTTGTCTTCATTCCGGGCATCCCATTTCAAAACTACTTCATCCAACTGAAACTTATCTGACTTTGCCTTTCTGTCGTAGATCTTCTTTATGCGCTCCTGCAACTTGAAAGTATTTTGAAATACCTCCTCTCGTGTCTGCTGTAAATGAATCATCTCATTAATCCTCCGCTGCATAGGATCCTCTTCACTTCCAGCCTCCTGAAGCAATCTGACAACCGGGACAGCAAGTGAAGTAGGAAAAACCGTATCCGTCCCATACACCAACTCGAAAGGAGACATACCAATAGACCTTTTCTGACTTACCCTATCAGCCCATAATGCATTTACCAATTTTTTGTGCCAAGCCTTCTTGTTGATTTCCAGCAATTTCTTAATGATATTCACCAAGGATTTGTTTGAAGATTCCGCCAAGCCATTCCCTTGCGGATGGTATGCGGTTGAATGTCCCAAGGTAATATTGTACTTAAAACAAAAATCAACCATCCTCTTAGACTTAAAAGCTGCTGCATTATCTGTGATTATTTTAATAGGACACCCAAAGCATGACAAAATATTGTTTTCAAGGAAAGAGATAATTACCGCATCAGTGGCCTGTCGAGTGGGAATCGCCTCAATCCACTTCGTGAAGTAGTCTGTAGCTGTCAAGATCCATCTATGCTGTCCGGAAGATGCTGGGTGGATTTCTCCGATAAAATCCAATCCCCGCTGCTGGAATGGTGCATTAACTTCAATTGGTTTTAGAGGCAAAGGCTGTAGTTTCTGCTTCCCTTCGAATATTTGACACTCATGACAATTTTTAACAACCTTGAACACATCAGAAAACAAAGAAGGCCAATAATACCCTGCCCTTAGGATCTTATTCGCTGTGGTCTTCCAAAACAAATGACCTCCATAATCACCTTTGTGAAAATCCTCCAAAACTCTTTGAGCTTCCTCCTCTACCAAACAATTCAACAACATACCCCCAGGGTCTTTCCAATACAACGCAGAATTCAAAATGCAGAATTTAGCAGCCTTTAACTTCAATGTTCTACTCTTATTTTGAGGCATACCAGGCGGTGTAGACAAATTCTGAAGCACATATAAAATGTCAGCATACCAAGGAGAAGAAACAAAAATATCGGATACCTGAACGGACACACTTTCCTCTTCTTCATCAGACATGGCAGCAATCAAATTTATGTCTAGAGCATGCAGATTTGTTTCAGCCATAAGCTTGGCGAGTCCTTGTCCTTTGATCAGCTTGGTCGGTTTAATTTCCACATCGTATTCTAACAATGCAGCAATCCACTTACCTCTTCTTCCTTCTGGATCTGCCTGTACCAAAACATCATTAACTGCTGCGTTAGGGACATATGCTGTAATATGGGAATGCAATATGTACACACGGAAATCCTTCAAAGCCTTTACAAGCGCAAGTGCTTGTTTCTCAATGATATTATACTTCAATGCCCCATCTCTTATGATCCGACTGAAAAAAGCGATGGGCTTTTCAACTCCATCCCTTTTTTGCATCAAAACAGCTGCCAATGTGTGCTCAGAAGCGAAAGAAAATAAAATGAAGTCTTGTGTGTAATCGGGGCTGATTAAAATAGGGGCTGAAGAAAGAGCTATCTTTACCAAATTGAATGACTTAACGGCCTCTTCTGTCCATCTTACATGACTGTCCTTTTTGAGCATGTTCGTGATTTCTCTAAGGTGTTCTGCAAGATTGGGAATGAAACGACGCAGAAAATTCATTTTGCCATTAAATGACTGTATCTCTTTCTTGTTCCAGGGCTGTTCAATCTGCTGAATGGCTTCAACACGTGCAGGATCAACTCGAATGCCATCTTTCGAGATGATGTGGCCAAGGAGCTTTCCTTCATCCATGGCGAAAAGGCTCTTCTTTGGATTCAGCGAAATGCCATATTTTCTGCACTTCTGGAAAACAATTTTCACATGATATAAGTGTTCCTCATCAGAATTAGAAAATACAGTTAGATCATCAAGGTAAACAACCAAAAACACATCTTTCTCATTGGCAAAAGCCATGTCCATTGCACGCTGAAAGGTAGCGCCTGCATTCTTTAAACCGAACGGCATCTTTGCGTAATGGAATGTTCCCCAAGGAGTGGTGAACGCAGTCTTGTCACGATCATCTTCCTGCACTAAAATCTGATTATAACCTGAGTATCCATCGAGTAGTGACATCCTTGATGCTCCAACTACTCGTTGCAATATGTGATCCATCTTTGGCAGCGGATAATTGTCCTTTAATGATACCTTATTCAGATTTCTGAAGTCAATACATAAACGGATCTCACCTGTCTTCTTTCTCACGAGCACCAAGTTTGATATCCAATCTGAAAAACGAATAGGTACAATAATTCCTGACTTATACAACCTATTTACCTCTTTCTCGATCGATGGTAGCAGCTTTGGATTGATCCTCCTCAACTTTTGACGAAAAGGCTTCTGATTTGGTTTGATGGGAATAGTATGATGGATGATATTGGTATCATATGTTTTAAGATCTGAATAATCCCACGCAAACACATCAGCAAATGAAGATAATAATTTCACGTATTCTGCTCTTACCTTTGGTGACAATGACTTTGACAATTTCACCATCTTGGGATTCTCAGCTGTCCCAATATTTACCTCTTCGACACCTTTCTCTGTTGGCCTCAATGTAGGCTTACGAGCTACATCATCTTGATCAAACAACTCTTCCAATGGAATCAATCCCTTAGGAATGATGTTATCCTTTAGTTGCAGCACATCCATTTGATTTATCTGTATGTCATCAACACCATCATCACATTCTGTATCTATGGAGGTATCTTTAAACTTACCCTTATTCTGCAGAAATTCACTAATCTCCTCATCATCCTCAAAAACTTGCCAACATCGCTGATTGTCTGGAACGGTGGGCCCGTGTTTCACATGTATCTCAAACTTGTTGCTGGAATTCATTGGAATCTTAAGATTGCTTGCTGCCTTAGCAAGTCCATCAGCAACACCATTTTGTATGCGGGGCACACATGTTAAAGTATAATCAGAAAATAACTTCAGAATATCCAAAACTGCATTTCGGTAAGCCCTCATACGAGGATGCTTAGCCTGAAACTCACCTTTCACTTGCTTTATCACTAATTCTGAGTCACCATATACCGCAATCCTTTTCGCATTCAACTTCTTGAGAATCTTAAGGCCAGCAATAAGAGCCTCGTATTCCACTTCATTATTAGAGCAATCGAATGCAAGCTTGTAAGAACACACTCTCACATTGCTCGGAACTTTATCAGGAGCGAAAACTGGACTTCGAATCCACACACCAATCCCAGCACCATCGCTTCCCACTGTACCATCAAAATCCATGGTCCAAAGACCATTTTCATCGTCCTCTAAATGCTGAAACTGTGTCGGCTCTGTTTTTCCTGTTTGCTGCCCATTGTCTTCAGCTGATTGCTCCAAAACAGCTTGTTTTTCTCTTCTTTCTTTTTGCAAAACTTCTCTAAAATTCTCATTTATTTCTGGTATGTCTTCTGCCTGAAATAATTGACTTTCTACATCATTAAAACTATCAGCAAGCAACACAAACGACTCTAAATCAGTATGTACATAGTTCACAGGATGATTGACTGGCTTCTCTTTGCTAGTTATCATGTATTTCATCTTCTGCTCACGATACAACTTTCTCATTTGACCGAAGACTGGGATTGTAGCATAAGAGAAATCTAATTGAAGTGTACCTTTCAACTTGGCCCCCAAGATCTTGCAAGGAGCATCCCGAAACGTGGAGGAATGTCAGCAACCACCACATCCATCAAAACATTCTTCGCTGGAATTTGATCCAAACTTACCACCAAATCTTTGATGAGTCCTATACACTTTACCCGGCTGGAATCGAATGAATATAAATCATGATACTCTCTTGTAATGTCTAATCCAAACTTCTCCATGATTGCCTTTGGCATCAAATTGTGTGAAGCACCCGAATCGAGCATAGCATTATGCAATATATATTCATGCAACCTCAAACTGATGTAAAAAGGAGGGACATTACTGTCAGGAGACTCACCATTTAATGCAGGCCCAAAAATCAATTCTGGTTGATCATCCTCAACATTTACCGTGTCAATCATTGGATCAAAGTTCAGAATTTTGGTGACTTGACTACGGTAGCTGCTGTTTTTCATAATCTCCGTCAAAGGAATAGATATTTTCAGTTTGGAAATTTCATTTTCCAAGCTAAATGCTGAAACCTTCTCAACCTCTTTAATTGGAATCTCCTTCTTTTCAGCTTTGTCTTTCATTATACTTGACTGATTTACCTTCTCAGCTGATGATACTTTACTTGCTGCGGGGTCAATTGTCTCTTTCCCTCTTTTCTGTGGTATTGGTGAATCTGTCTTTGGTGCTAAAGCTTCCTTTCTTTTCTGAATGGGATTTATAGGCACATCTCGATTCCTCAATGAATATTGTTTCTGCTGAGCAGTCAATGCATTCAAATATCCTCTTTGGTATTCATCCGACTCTTCTTCTAAATCAGCATCATTTGTTAAGATAAAATCCTCATCTTTCTGAACAACTGAACTTTCACCATACTCCTCTTCCTCAGTAATATAAATAGGCAAATCATCAGGAGTGAAGAAATGATTTTGCTCACCTGACACATCATCATCATCATCAGAATCATGACTTACAAAATTCTGCAAAAGAGGAGTCTTAACTTGCTGTTGGGCTGCTGGCTCTTGAGCTCTTTGTTCACGCTGCTTAATTCTGAATTGTGGCTGTTGCTGGCCACGGAAATTTGGGTTCCGAAACTGTGTTTCTGCTTTGTCAAGATTTATTCTTCTTAAAGCCTTTTCCAACTCACGAGCTAAGTGCTGTTCTGATATAGATGTAGAAGGCTCTTCCTTTATTGTCACCCTTTTCTCTGCTTTCAACCGTGCTCTTTTATCATTCAGATTTGCCTCAACACTGACAGCGACCTTCTGCATATCTTCTAAAGTAGGTGGATCTCTATCACGAAGGGAATAAGCCATCTCCGGATCAAAGCCATCCGGGAATTTAAGGAGAGCAGACTTTTTAGACGGTCTCAAGTCATCTGGAATAGCATTATACACCGTATTGAATCTAATGATATAATCCTGAACAGACTCACCAGGATTACGTTTGAGGTTTGTATATTCTAAAGTAATCTGCAGCGGATCCTTTTTCATCTCCCATCGGTCTAAAAACTGCCTCTGAAGTTCTGCCAATGTATCGATGCTTCTTTGTGGCAAGGCTCTGAACCATTTCCTTACCTCTCCTCCAAAGGTTTGCACAAAAAGCCTCATAGTCACATTTTCTTCATCAATCTCGAAACGATCAAAGAAATCCGCCATATTGTCTACATGCTGTTGTGCAGGAAGACTCTGTGGAGTGCCATCAAATGTCGGGATCTTGCTCTGATAGTCTGCGGGCATATCATTCAACTGCTGGGGTAACACAAGAGGTGCAAAACGAGCAGCCATAGCTCTTGGTGGATTGAAAACAATCTGTTGTCGAGGAGATACAGGAGGAGTAGGAGTAGTAGGTCTATGAGATGTATTCAATGGAAACGGAGAAAATACTATTGATTGCTGATCAGAAAACTCAGGCTGAACTGGAATGGTAGAGACAAAAGGAGGTTCAGTAGGGATCCGTGAACTTGATGCAATTTCAGATGGGTCAAGAACTTGTGAAGCAGATTCAGTAAATTCAAAAGTATTAGTATCCTCAATAGAACTTTGCAGCTGTCTATCCAAGTACTGTGAAACAAATCTATATTGCAAATCTTCGGTAAACAATGGATCTGGGACTAATCTTGACAATTCAGTTTCGGAAAAATTCACAAACAAGGATGTTTCAAACTGTGCATCAAAGGGGATTTCATCAACATATATGATTTTGACAGGACAGGATGCAGATCGGGTAAGCACTCTGGAACTCTCAAAACTCAATTTGCTTTCTCTTTCAGAACTCTCTTGGCTCCCTTGTTTTCTAAGGGTCCTTGGAATCAGATTCGGATTTTCGAATATTGTTGGTGGATCAGGGTCAGGATTCGCCCTAGTATTTCTTCTTGAAGCCAGTGTATTGATCTTCTCGGAAAACAAAATTTACAAGGAACACAATCAATTATTTTCAGCCTTTCGACTTCTAGACTCAATCATCCAAAAGGTCTAGAACGAATAAGTATACTGGGGTGATTTACAAATCAAGTACTGAACACACAAGCTTACCGGAGATCGACTGAAGCAGCGTTTATCTACTTCCGCTTATGCATAACACAAGCGTTTCGAAAGCTACCTGGCGTGACTTCAGACTCCGTCTAAGACTCGTGGAACAAACACATCAACAAGCAAACCATTGAGATTGTTCCCCAGTATGGTCGCCACTATGTTAGCACTCAAATCTACCTCAGGTTGAAATGAAGTAAAACTCAAGGCTACATCAAACCACGCTTAGCCTCGTAGCTAGCCCTACGAGGACAGGAGAGGGCTCTCTCCGTCAATCTCGAGAAAATAAGCAATAAGATGCGAGATGACTTACAATAAGAACTGATTTTAGGCTAGTAAAGAGATAGGTATGTTTGATTTTTGGTTTTTTGGGTTTTCGCTGGAGTAATGGGAAAACAAGTTTTGGGTCCAGGGATAAGGTCAGACCTTTGCAGAGTTCAAGCTGGGGCGAGGTAGGTGACGATCTTGATGCTTTAAATTGGATTTATGGATAGATTAGACCGACGAGGAGCTGAAGAGGGCAAAGAAGAACTTGGATCCTCTCCAAACAGCTGAAAACATATAGAACTAACTGAATTCAAAGGCTAAGCATTGTAAACAATGGATTCAACCTTAATCACTCATTCAATTTAGTTCAGAAGCATAATGAAAGGATGGCATACATCAAATATGAAGAAACTTACAGTAAACAAAGAAGAAACACCATCAAGAATCAAAACACCACAAGGATCCCAACAAGTGCCGCAAAACCCCTGATCTTTCCTTAGCCAAAATATGAAAAATATGTACAATGGTATCAAAAGTATCCCAAGAGTCCAACCTCTCCAACCCGTAGAATGCCTCAGAAATTACAATATATAGATCACTCTAACCCCTTTCCCCACCTCTAGGGGTCGAAATCCCTCTTCAGGGATCAGTTTCAACCAATTCTAATCATGGAACTACAATCTAGGCAGCTAACCACTTGCCTCTAAAAGAGTGGAAACTGATCCATTACATGATTTTTTACTCATTTGAGAGTGAATCTTCTAGAAGAGATAAAAACAAGCCAAAGTTACATATCAAACATGAATTTACATCATAAAAACCCAAGAACTCTATCCATAAGCAAAACTGGTCCATAATAGGCGAAATACTGAGCTGGCAGCTGAAAATTCAGAAAAATCTCTAGGTGGGTCGCTCCTGAACTGCGTGGGTCGCTCATGTTCCAGGCTGATTTTGAGGTAGCTCCTGACATCCAAATTGAGCTCATGATAGCTCGTTGGAAAGCCCTGGATGTCTACTTTCCAACACAAGTGGAATTTCTGAATTTGGAGTTGATTTGACCCTCCAAAACCTCATTCGCCCAGAGGTACTTCCTGCTGGTGCAAAAGGTGGCAGCAAGGTGGTTTTCATGGTGTTTTTGAGCTGTTTGACCATCCAGATTTTGTTGAAATGCTAAGTTGACTTTAGAGGATGCATAATTAACCATGAAAAATCCAAAAATGTAAAATTATCCTCCAGCAAGTGTCTCAAAAAAATGCGAGCGCATGAGCGCGCGACCCACGTAGGCCGCAAACCCCGTTTTTAGGACTCAAAAATTTGAAATGACAAAATTTTCTCCGAATTTGCTCAAATTCGGAGCGGAGGTCCCATCATGTGTGTACTTTCATTCACGAAGCCCCCGGCCAAAATCCGGAGTGGATCAGCCTTTTCCGCCATCTTAGTGCTCTCCTGGTGCATGCAGTTCCTGTGATGAAAACACCGTCTCGGTTGTATGATGTGTTGTTGTCAGTCATGATGTAGCAATGTGTATGTTCAACCTGTTGAAAATGAAAAATGGGACCTTGGTGTCTTTGTCTCCATCATTATCCTTTGAATGTACCTGCGCTGATGAAGAAGGCGAGACCCCTTCCACGCCATGTGGAGATAGTACTCGCGTTGTTGATGAAGTCAACGAGACCCCTTCCACCCCGGGTGAAGATAGTACTCGTCGTGATGTTGAAACAAAGCTCTGTGGCTTCTCTGATATGTTACCACTACTGGTGCACTGCTATGCTCCATCTCTGTGCCATCAACTCCTCAACGATTGAGTCACCGTTTTACCCCGCTCCACACCGACTCCTCGTCTCGACAGGCTCGATCAAGCTTTTTGGCAATGTGTATACTGATATGAATGCAGTGAAAGCAAAATTAGGATGTATGTTTTAACACCCAACCAATATTCCCACCGTCAAAGCACCATCAAGGAATCAAATCATGGATAAAATCTCAGCTTTAAAAGGACTGAAAAAGGCAGCATCTCTGTTTTGAATGCAAATGAAATTTTGACCAAATAGGAGCAGGCAACCTTCAAAAGTTTGAACACATCTAGTCAAAGGAGAGCATGGCATTAATAGTAATATGTTTTTCCATGAGTACTGACCATAAAGGTTTTGATGATCAATTTTAAAACAAAGACATGAGCATATTTTTACATTGGGCAATGTGACTCATAACAAACATGGGCAATATGACTCAAAGGTTTTAAACATGGTATGACCATAACAATGGTAGCAGTGGTATAATGGGTATGAGAGCAATTTGATTTTAATGTTATATGAAAGGCTGACCATATCACTGTTTAAGATAGCAAACACACTCTTTACACCATTTATTTTCATTTCAAACCCTGAAAACAATGATATCATGACTGTGGGGTTTTAAAACCTCCATTTGAATATTGGAAACCACCCATGATGCCACAAATGCGTTGAAAAACCCAAGCAATTGATGAAAACCTGTTTTGAAGGCAGCTGGAGTCGTTTCCAAGGCAATCTGGGCGCTCAAATTAAATTCCAAAACTCTGTGTCTGCGTGGGTCGCGCAGGCTCTGCGTGGGTCGCGCAGCCCAGGTGGGTCGCGCACCTGCAAACCCACAGTGCTGAACTGACTCTGCGTGGGTCGCGCATCCCAGGTGGGTCGCTCTCCCTCAACGTGGGTCGCGCAGCCCTAAAACTCTGTCTACGCCCTTCAAAAGTCTGAAATCGGCCCTCAACTTTGCAAACACGATTTGGGAGCAATGAAATCGGTTCAAATGAACTTGTTTGGCCTTTATACATTTCACAAATATCTTCGCAATCAGATTTTATTTCAAATCTAATTTCAAACCCATATTACAAATGTTTTTGTAATTTTCACTTTGGCTTCTTCAAATACAAACTTGCTTTGGCTTCTTTGAGGTCGATACTAATGATTTTGCTGTCTTCTTGCAGGGATATGGCTGTCTTGGCTAGAGAAAAGACCAGGGGTCTACTTTTGACAATGTTTTTCATGGCGGAACAATTGCAATTTATTACAAAATGACAATGACAAATTTCTAGTTCCAAAACAGAGTTTTGGACTAGAAATGTATTTTTTTTTTTTAAAATGCTGATGATAATAAAAATAGAAATCCAAGTACTGGACTCTCCTCACCTTGCAGGCTTTATGACCAGTATATAAATGACTCAAAAACCCTAGACACCAAGACCTAGGACACTTATTGACATTTTAATGACCTCATACATAATGATAATGACTATAAATAATTTTTTGAGGAAATATTTTTAAAATAGCGCTGCAGGTATAAACATGAGGAAACAAAGGACAACAGACCCCCTCGTCAGTTTATGGCATGATCCTAGTGAAATGCAACGAAGTGGAACAAGCGAGACACCTAATAATGAATATGCAAAAGACGAAATGATCACTGACGGAGGGCTGCAAGGACCGACTCTAACAGAATCTTCTTTAGTATTCTAAATCCTAGACAAGAAATCAGCTACTGTATTTTGTTTTCCTGGTCTATCCAACACAATAATATTGAATTCTTGCAAAAGTAAGAGCCATCTTGTCACTCTGCCATTAGTAACAGGTTTGTTCATTAAATATCTAATTGCAGAATGGTTAGTATGAATAAAAGTTTCATAGCCTGTTATGTAATGTCTAAACTTATTAATTGCATGAACAACAACTAAAAACTCTTTTTCAGTCACAGTATAGTTCAACTCTGTGGGAGTCAAATTTTTACTGGTATAATAAATGGCATAAGAAACTAAATCTTTTTGACCCAACATAGCTCCTAGAGCTGTATCTGAAGCATCCGTAGAAATATGGAAAGGGAGTTTCCAATTTGGTCCTCTCAAGATAGGTGCTTCAAATATTATTTTTTTCAAAGTTTCAAAGGCTAATTGACAATCAGGATCCCATTTAAATTCACAGTCTTTTGTAAGAAATTTGAATAGTGGAGATGCTATTTTAGTGAATTTTTCTATAAATCTTCTATAGTAATCAGTAAATCCCAGAAAACTTCTAACATCTCTTTGAAAATTTGGAATAGGTAACTTGGAGATGACTTCAACTTTTGATTTATCAACCTTAATCCCATCTCCTGAAATATGATGCCCCAAAACAATCCCTTCAGTAAACATCATAAAGCATTTTTCATGGCTTAATGAAAGGTTTGTTTCTTTACATCTTATAAGAACTTTTTCCAAATTTTCTAATGCCTCTTCAAATGAATTACCATAAACTGTAAAATCATCCATATAAACCTCTACACAATCATGGATTAGATCAGAAAAAATTCCTAGTACTGCTCTTTGGAATGTTGCAGGTGCATTACATAACCCAAAAGGAAGCACTCGGTAGGCAAAAGCTCCCCATGGAAAAGTAAATGTGGTCTTATCTTGATCTTCGGGTGCTACCTGAATTTGATTATAGCCACTAAAACCATCCAAAAATGAAAAGTACTTTTTACCTGCTAATGTGTCTAATACCTGATCGATAAAAGGCAAAGGACAGCGATCCTTCAAATTTTCTTTGTTCAATTCCCTATAATCAATGCATACCCTCCATTTACCATTCTTTAGGTACTATAACCAAAGGAGAAACCCATCGTCTATCTGAAATTGGATAAATGAAGTTTACATTGAGTAATTTTTGGAGCTCTTCTTTCACTATCTCCCTAAGATTTGGATTCATCCTTCTTTGAGGTTGTCTAATTGGTCTATTGTTTTCCTCAATATAGATATGATGGATGCAAGTCTTAGGATCAATACCTTTCATGTCAGTATACTCCCATGCAAATGCAATAGAATGTTTTTGCAAGATTTTGGTTAGTTCTTCTTGTTGTGACTTTTCCAAATGTTTGTTGATATTCAATGTTTTTCCTGGAAAAATCTCAATAGTGGAACTACCAAACTCTTCCATAGAGTAAAGAGACATTTGTCTTGATGATAAATATTCTATGTCAGATTCCAACTGAAATTGTGTGGGGTCATATTCTAAAGATATCTCAAAATTTTCTAATGTGTTCAGAATTTGACTATCCTCACTGATTTCAGAAATGGTAAAGACAGGTTGTATAATGTCCTCATCATCGACCCATTCATTATCTCCTACTTCTGTGATTGCTTTTTCTGGAGGATACAAATTGAATTTCTTTGTTGAATTACCATTAGAAATGTACATATCCCCAGATCTACAACTAATAAAAGCATTAGCTGTGGCTAGCCAAGGTCTTCCTAAGATAAGTGGGTGCCCTCCTAGATTACTCTTGGGAGTCAAAATCATAAAATCTACCGAATATTCCCAAGAATCTAAGGAGACTAAAATATTTTGTAATACACCATCTGGTTTAATAATTGATCGATCTGCAAGTTGCAGTAAAGTAGGTGTAAAAAGAAGGTTAGGAAGTTTTAGCTAGTCCATATTCTATCTACTCATAATGTTAATAGCAGCCCCTAATTCAATCAATGTGTTTGGAATTTCTATCCCATTTATATGTGTCTTGACAATTGGACTTCCTGGATCTACATACTTCTGCATGGTAATTTTTCCCATCATAATATCTACAATTTTTCCTACCAGGTGGATTCTTCTTGTGTCTTTTAGTTTCCTTCCTGGTCTTTTGAAACTCAAATCCTTAAAGCATGTTTCTTCCTACATTTCAGACAAAAGATAGCTAAAGCATCTGTTTCTGCTTTCTGCTTGTTTTGGATTTTAAGGGTGTCTAGTTGTTCACTAAGGCTCCCTAAGATATCATTTTTGAATTCATCAAGCATATTACCAATCTCTGCGCTACTAACTGATCCAGTTGCAGATTTTTTAGCCCTAATAAGAGAAGGATCCCTAGGCCCTTTTCCTGTTTTAGATTTTCCTCTTGAGAGATGGACACATAGTTCTGTATTGTCACGAAGTGGAAGTTGAGAAATGTTTACTTTCCCCGTCGTGTTTAAAATATCTATCCATTCATCTCTAATGGCTTTTAATATGAGGGCTTTCAAGGTTTCATCATCTAAGTTTCTCATATTTGCTCTTTTCAAGTTGTATTGAAATCTTTCAAGTAAATCTTCCAAATTTTCATCTTCTTTTTGCATCATTTTGAATACTTCATCCTTGTGATTGGTGGGCATACAATAGTCCAAGTATCTATCCAAAAATATTTTTTTCATATCATTCCAAGTCCTAATATATTGAGTAGCTAATCCCATGAACCATTTCAAGGCAACTCCCTTCAATGTTGAAGGAAACAGTTTGAGTTTTTGAGAGTCTTCCATATAGTCATAAGTTCAGCACACGACTTCAAACTCAAACAGAAATGTTTCAGGATCCTCACTTCGCAATCCATAAAAGTTAGGAAGGACAGATGGTGATATATTTTTCATCGTTGTATGAGTTTCCTCATCAACTATAGGGAATCCAAACAAGTTGTCTCCTTCCCTATTTCTTCCATTATTTCCTTCACCATTGTTGTCTCCATTGTTTCCTCCTCTTCTACCTCTACCTCCAAATCCATCTATTATTTCCTCTTCCATGATAGTTTCTTTATAGTTCTTAAAGTCCTCTAGTTCTTCTATCAAGGGAGGATGAGAGGGAGTCTCTTCCTTTTCTAAATGAGATTTAGTAGGTGGTATAGGAGAATCCTCTAATTCAGCTGCTCCTTGAATTCGAAAAATCTTAAGGCTAGGGATAGATGGTGGTGACTTGGTCTATGCCTTGAAGAATATGGAGTTGTAAAAATCGAACTCTTGGCTTTAGCTATAAACGTTCCCCTAGAATCTCTTGCTCTATGCATGTCATTTTTTATTTTTTAAAAAGTTGGGCTAATAATTCTCTTTCTGATCTTCCAGGTCACACTACGTGTAAGAAGAGAGCATACTTAAGAAATTACTGAATCAATAACTCTTTTTTTTGATCCTCCAGATCACACTAGGTGCAAGAGGAGAGCATACTTCAAGAAGTTATCAAGTTTTCCCTTCTTTTGTTATTTTTTTTTTTTTTTTTTTTAAGAAATTGGCTACCTAGTTACACTTCCCCGGAAACGGCACCAGAATGTTTGGTGAATTTAGTGTGTCCTAAATTGCTACATTTAATTTTTCAATCTGGGATTTTTAAGCTGACGAAGTGTGGCGCACTATATGTGCAATATAGCCTATCTCTTACTTTTTTGTCGTTTTGGGATTTTTTGTGAAATTCTAAAAGACAAGTATGGAGACAAATATTCAAGACAACAATGTCTTTCTAATGATTTTCCAAACTTCAAAAGAATTTTAAAAACACACAATGACAAAATTAATTCTTCAAATAAAATGAAATTAAAGAAAATGAAATTGCATCACTACTCTAGTCAAACAAACAATGAACTACTGATCATGAAACTCATTATTCTTGCTACTGTTCAAACACAAAAGAGACTATGCTGAAAGAAATCCAAAAGTTGCAACAAAGTAAATCTAAATCAAATTACATCAACTTATCTTCTGATCCCTCATCATTAGTCCAGTTATGATTTTCAGAGGTAACCATAAACAAATTGATTAACCTGATATCTAACTTGCAGAAAGTAAACTAATATCAAACTACACATTCATAATTCAATCCCTCACCATCAGTCCAGCTGTGGCTTTCGGAGGTAACTGAAGATTTCATGAGAAATTTAATATTTCTAACTTGCAGAAAGTAAACTAATATCAAACTACACATTCATAATTCAATCCCTCACCATCAGTCGAGCTGTGGCTTTCGGAGGTAACTGAAGATGTCATGAAAAATTTAATATATCTAACTTGTAGAAAGTAAACTAATATCAAACTACACATTCATAATTCAATCCCTCACCATCAGTCCAGCTGTGGCTTTCAGAGGTAACTGAAGATGTCATGAGCAATTTAATATATCTAACTTGCAGAAAGTAAACTAATATCAAACTATACATTCATTCTTCAATCCCTCACCATCATTCCAGCTGTGGTTTTCGGAGGTAACTGAAAATGACATGAACAATTTGATATATCTAAATCTAACTATTGAAACAAATGTGCAAGATTGAAATAAACAAAGCAGTACTGAAATTAAACAGAAACTAAGAAAAGTAAATTAGCAGCAGAACAATATTAATTCCATGTCATTAGTCAAAAAGTTATGCAAATGCCCGGGCTGTCTATTTATACCCTGAAACAAGAACACTGATCAGTTAACAATAACATAAAACATGAAAGATTATGGATAGAAGCAAGATGTAAAGCATGAAAGATTATAAACAGAAATGAAGCATATATACTATGAAAGATGCACTATATAAACACATGAATGAAATATGGCACAATGAGCTTAAAGAAATAAAACAAGAACTATACAATAATTCACAAAACCTCAGTGTGTGCAGGGACCCTCTACACCAGCCTTGGCAACAGACTTCAAGTACGAATTACGCTTGGAAACATAGTCTTCTTATATATTAAAATGCAGTCATAATAGAAAGGTGATATTACGGCACAGTGGCAGCGTAATTACATTACAGAGCTATCTGGAGGCTAATGGAGACCAATAAAAACTAACTCTTATGCGTATGCAAATGCGTTATTTATACTGAAGGTGATATAACTAATTTCCTAAATTTTATGCTGATAGAGAACACGTAAACCATTACGTCCAGAGATCTAGGATCATGGCCGTGTTGAGGAGTAAATCTATGAAGAGTGGATGTTTGAATTCGGCTTATGGAGCCATGTACAGATGTTGATTTGTCTCCCACAATTCAGAAATGGTCATATAAATCTCCACGTGACGAGAAACAGAGTCCTGTCACCGTGGGACTCTACGGTTGACTTCCACTTGGCCACCTTTGACCGTAGCCTCCTTAGGTGAATTTTATTGAGCCAATAGGACACGATCCATGTCCACATCATTTCTGACTTGCCCATGTGGCTCGTTTTACTTGAAGACACATGTAACATAGAGTTTCACAAAATGGCTGCGGAAAGTTGCAACAGTTGCGGAAAGTGGCAAGATTCCGCAGGTAAATGAGCAAAATCTAAATCAAACAGCAGACACAAAAATATAGTTAAAAACCATTTTAGATGCTCTTTTTCAATTAATATACAGTGATATTGACAACTTGGGAGGTTCAGGTGAATGAAAAAGGTCTAGGAAGATGTATAAGAACAATGCAGATTTGAGACTCAACAACTACTGTGCAGAAGATACTCTGCACCAGTTACTTTTGGCCTACTATTTTTCAATATTGTATCCTCACAGTAAAAAGTTGTCATGAATGTCAGATTTATTACTGTAAAATCCGCAAACTGCCAGCACTAATGCATCATGTAGTCTCTGCTGGACCATTCACAAAATGGGGTATTGATTTTATGACCTGTAACCCTCCTTTGTCTGGGGGGCATGGTTATATTATTTTCGCAGTCGACTATTTTACCAAATGGGCCGATGTGATGCCTACATTCAACAACACAGGACAAACAACTGCACTTTTTTTCTTCAACCATGTTATTTCATGGTTTGGGGTCCCATAGGCTATAGTTACGGATCATGGGAACCATTTTTACAACCATATTATGTCTAAATTAATAGCCAAATCAGGATTTTCACATGATAATTCAACTCCTTATTATCCACAATCGAATGGATAAGTTGATGCTAGTAACAAAATTGTTAAACAAATGCTTCAACGAATGATAGGAGTCCATAAAAGGAACTGGCATTTGATCCTGTACTCCACCTTGTGGACGTATCGAACCTTAATGAGAAATGGTACCAGATTTACTCCTTTTCAATTGGTGTATGTTCTGGAAGCTATCTTACCAATCCAATACGAAATATCATCGTTAAAAATCACGATAGACTTGTTACTTGAGACCTCTGAAGAAGAAGCGCGTCTCCTTAACCTCATCCATCTAGATGAAACGTGTCATGAAGCCCAATTGGCCAATGAAGCGCATAAAAGATGTATAAAGGCGTAATACAACAAAAATGGCCAGCCTTGCATCTACTTAGAGGGTGACTTGGTCCTTCTTTATGACGAGGAAGTTGATAAATTAGGTACAGGGAAATTCGAGCCATTATGGCATGGCCCCTACATTTTCAAAAGAGTTCTTGCTAAAGGCACCTACGATTTAGTTGATTACGATGCAATTCCATAGGCACAACCTAGAAATGGTTTTTATCTTAAACGTTACTATGCTTAATCATGAGCGTAGTAATTCTTTGTATTATATTTTTTATATGTCGTTGATTTGCATTCACTATCTTAATTTATTTTTTAGAGTTTTTTTGATGTTATTAATCTTCTTTACATTTTATGGCAGATGTCTAAATATTTGGAACCATTTTTTGGATATGCTTATGGTGCTAGTCATAGTACGCAGAATCTATCCTCTACAGCATGGGCCATTTTCGCTCCAAACGAAAATTTAGTGAGTTTTCAAGGGATTTTTATTGGTAGATCGACGAACAATATCGATGACTATAGTGCATTGATCGAACTTCTCTCTGATGCCATTTCATTTGGTATTAACCGCATAATCATCAAGTTAGACTCACAACTTGTGGCACTACAAATTACTAGTATTTATACTGTTAGAAATACAACTCTTCTTATATTATTCCTAAGAGTTCGAATTTTGGAGAGACATTTTGAATTCATTCAATATCAACACATTTGCAGAAATCTAAAAACTTTAACTGATTCATTAGCTAATCAAGTTTTATATAGACATTTACGACATAGGTAAAGAAAAAATTCACATCATTGAATAGGATTGCGTATTGAACATAGGAAAAACTCTGAAAACATATAGATAGATAGCTATAGGTTTTTTACAAAATTTTTGCCCAAGACACGTTGGTCATATGACCTCAAAATGTATGCAAAAATTCATTAGTAAACTAGTGGTGCTCATGATAGCATGCTATAGATCTAGAAATCGTATGGAGAAACCACATCCAATGGTTAGAAACCCCAATTTTGTGTCGCTACAGTCACATGGGAAGCTCTTCTATCCGGCAATCCAGAATCTTGAAGGTCAACCCCTCTATCTGTTGCTGGAGCTCAGGAAGAGTCTTAGCCATATCAAGGTCCTGAAGGATTGCTCTCCTGACAGCCCTCTCTACTGGTGCATCCGCTTCGCACTGTGGTTCCTCTACTAGTTGAACGCGACTGATATCTGCATTACATTAAAACATTTTTTTTAGTCTTGGAAAGAAATAAAAACACAAAATCATTTGTATAAACCTTATAAAAATCAAAAAACATGGTCAAATCAATCTTACCTATTGCACGCCAGTGAGCGCCTTTTGGTAAAAATAGATCTGGATCTCCTTCCTCCCTTTGCTTTATTCAGTTGTTCCTTTATCCAAGATAGAACAGCTTTAGACCAGTTGAAAACTGTTGGCTCTAAGAATTCCAATGCACACTGCATATATGATCTATTTTCCACATGGAGTGTAATGGTGCTAGCTAGTTTAGTGATCGTGAATAGGATGGTTCTCAGAGGAAAATCCTTGACGTCATGCATCTTTATTTTTTCATCCTTGCTAGGTTTTGAGCCTGGATAGAAATACTGCATAACATAATCCCTCACTGTTTCTCCTCCAATGGTAGATCCTATGAGTGCAATGGGTAAACCTCTCCTCGAAAAACCTGTGAGAAAATACACATCCTCAACTGTTATGGAAAACACTTGAATTTTTATGTGAAATTCTTCTATCACTGGATCCCATGCTCGAACAAGAAACTCCAAGAGTTCTATATGTTGCCTCATTCCCAACAATTGAAAGTACTTAAGTAGCCCGCAATCTCTTAAATCTTTTACAGTACCTGGATCATTCAAGGAAATCATATCTTGTTCTTCATGTTCTCTTTCTCTCCATGTAATCATCATTATTATCCAATGGAAACCTTAAAATCAAACACAAGATCCATTAGATACCATTCATTACATAAAACTAGGAAATTTTGAGCACATATTCAAAATCAAAAACTTGAACTGCGCCCAATGCACTCCCTAGGTGAAGACAGTGAGTTGCATATGTAGGTACCCTTCACTGTACATGCTATGCAACGTAGGTTGTGATTTACAAAGGTGCGTTTCCCTCATTTTGGGAAAAAATTATCCTATGGGCCTCAAAACCATAAAAATTTGTAAATAATGGAAATGAAATTACTACTGAAAGAAAGAGGAGGTCTTTTCTACTAACTTGGATCAGATGGCAATGAAATCTGTCCACAGAAATGACCGCAATCAACGACTGAAGTTCGCAGGCAAAATTAGGTTTAGAGCTCAAAAATGCAAATGGTAACTATGGAATGGTAAAATGAATAGTGAAATTGCTTTATATAGTCGTTAAATTACTTACAAGATAAATTTATTGCTATGACTATGGTTTTGTTATGTTTTTGTCATGAAACAAGTATTTTTAATCCATTTTCTATTGTTCTAAAAAAGGAATACAACTGATGAACAGATTAGTCATGTCGATTTATTTCAAATAAGGACTTGACCACAAAGAATTATTTTTCTCCTTATTTTTCGAGCTTTGATAAAAAATGAAAAAGGATTTGAAGCACACTTTTGTCTCTTTTTTGAGCTTTGATAACAATGAAAAAGGAGCCCCTGGAGTCTTCTTTCAACTCTTTTTAGACTCTGATAATGTGAAAACATTTCCGAGCATTTATAATTTTGAGCTCGTTAAAGTAAATGAATTGATATCTAATCAGTAAATTTTAACCCTTTTCCGCACTAAGATGGATTATTTACCAAAAATGAATACCTTAGCTAAACATGACCAAAGAGGTTCTTTCAGATATCATTTTACACTTTTTCGGATCTGAGAGACAAATTCATGATGTAATGTATTGTAAGATTGATGTAGGTGACCATTCCGCTTTGTTTCCAGTCTCATCATAGTGTAAATCATCTCAATCAAATGTTCTTATTATTTAGATCTCATGCTTTAGGGGGAAATTGCTATAGGTCAATTTGGGCAGAATTCCCAATGACCTGGTTAACTGGGCAGCATCTCTAGGACTGATGTTCAAAGGGTATATCATTCCCTATCATCTCAGTTCCTATATGCCATAGGACAGGAAACATTCATGAATCAAACAAGATTTTCATCAAAGCAAGGATTTTCCATGGTTTGAAGCTTATTATTAAACATGTGGAAGCTCACCAACACACGCTCTAAGGGGCCTAAGTGCATTTCATATGCAAGTAGCTCCATTATGGGCTACTCTGGAAAGCACTTCCCTGCATTCAAAGTTCCGTTGCTCACATTGGGATCGAAATTCTCGTTTTTCCATAATCTCCACTTGGCCAGTGTCTTTTAGAAGGGTTCACATGTGTCATTCTTCAGATCCAAGTGTCCATTTGACATCTATATGACTAGAAAAAATGTTTTTCTTATTTTTGGAATGAAATTTATTGAAAAACAACCTACAGTTCATCTATAAATTAAACACAAAGCTAAGTTTTCAAGGAGGAATAATTTCAATAGAGAAATGCTGGAGAATTTTCAGTAGAGAGTTTGATTTGCGGAGCTGCTGGTGGAGAGATTTATGCTGTGATGAGACGAAGGAAATTTGATGGAAGGTGACGATGAATTAGTCACTAGGTTGTAACCTCTCCTTCTATCATCAATAAAGAGTACTTCTTGTTTTTCCCTACATGCATCCATGTTTACCTTGATTTTCCATGTTGTAGAATCTTTGTTGATGAATGTAGTTTATGCTTAAATGATTTGCCTAATTAAATTGAATAGATATCTAGATTATTGTATCTTTTTTTGTTTCAGTGCTCTTTCTTACATGAATAATTCAGCTATTTGAGACCTCTTGAAGTTGAGGCTATAGTGGAAGCGATAGAAAAGAGTCATTTGGAAGTTATTGAAACAAGTAAGCATCCAATCCTCTCTATATATCTATTCTGTGTTAGGAAAAATGGTAGCGCAGTCTTTCACCTATTGTTATAGACTAGAAACTAGTCTAGGGAAGCGTAGTTTATCTGTAGATTACAATTCTAACCCAACAACAATACTTGCATGCTCTTACTATCTCTTGGCAGTGCATTGCTCCAAAATTAAGCAAGCTCTTCATTTTTCTCCATGACCAATGTTGGGCCAAACTATATGATGGAGACAGTTATCTTTTATGTGGCCTTGGGTAGATGTTTTGTCATTACATGTATGTTTAGTTGATTCGTATGATTAACCATGTATCAGGAAACAATTTTCCATGTGTTTTTCTAAAGCAGCAGTTTGAAAAACTACATTGTCACCACTTGGGAAACTATTGGTACCTTCCAGTACCATATGAAACCATCAATAATTCCCCTGTTTTGATGCCAATCATCATCCAACTTGTTGGTGTTTCTTTTATCTTGATGGGAGACATGATTTTGAGTGAGGCACATGGTTTGAATGTGTCCTTTTGGGAAGGAGATTCCCACATTTTCTACAGTACATGTTCTAATGCGAACATGGGAGGAGTTATGGCCACCATAGCAAAATATTTTTTTCTCTTAGAGGTGGGCCAAATTTGTGATGGGATGCCATATGATGATTCTCTCCTATCCATCATATGTGGAATGTTTTGAGCAAACTGGTTTTATAGCATTGGAGGAAGGATCTTTACAGATCTAATCTTCATGTTGGCACTTGAGGGAAATATCATTGCAGGCCAAGATCAACAAGAACTCTACACTTATCTTAAGTGGAGAGGAGGACAGCGTGGGGTAGGAAATTTTGTCTACTATGTTCAGTTTTTTAGCTCACCTTCTTTTGAGGAACCTAAGGGGGAGGAGAATTTTCTGGAGTTACCATGTTGGGAGGTGAATCATTTGGTATGGATGATTTCTTGGGAGAAGATGCTTTGCCAATCCATTTTAGTTCTAACCTTGCAGTTTCTTGAGGACAAGAAAATTTTTTGGACAGGAGGACTGTAATATTCCTAATTAGCCCAAGCTAATAGGAATATTTCATTTTCTGTTGATTTTCTTAACTGATGAATAAAATGTAAAGGAGGACATGTAAACTCCTAAAAACATAAAAATAAATCAATGCCCAATGTGAATAGAGGCAAATCAGAGTTTTCTCAATAAAATACCCTCGTATGTGAAAGGGGATTGTGGAGATTGACTAGGTCAATAGGACCAAATCACAACAGTGTCCAGATACATTGAACCTCCTAGTTGATCAACACAGTTTTAGATGGAGGATCTCATGTGAAAGGAGATTGGGTTTTTTAAGGTGATTTGGGGTTTCTCAAGCTCTCATATTATAAAAGGAAGGGGAAGGCTGAAGAGAAGGTTGTTGATGATATTATATTTTTAGAGTATATTTTCTATTTATACATATCTCATTCTCTTGGCTATTTAGCAAAGAATTGTGAGCATTTCCTGTTTAGGGATTCTCTCTCCTTCCACTGAGTAGCTCTTGGAGGGCATTGTACTACTCTTCCTCTATCAAGAATTTTTCCAAGCTCCATATCCCTTATATATCATAAATTGTGCTATGATTTACTTGTTTTAGTGAGCTGCCGTAAGTGGAAACACTAGGTCTTCTCAGATCTAGATTGTACTAGTGCCTCTTCCCAGTGAGTGTGTCTTTTACCCTCCTCGAAGAGTGTATTAGTAGTGTGGGCTTCAGATTTTTAACTTGGTGTCAGGCCAATATGTGCTTCAATATTATAGCACAGTTTATCCTCTTGGATTACGTTATTTGAAGATGAAGAGTTTCAGGGTATTCCGGCATTCATTTGGAGAAGAGATCTCTGGTGGATGGATCCTTCCATCACCATGATGATCCATGGATTAACTATCTCATCCATGTATGGTTCATATCTAATATATTTATTGATGTGTTCACTTCAGATTTTCTGAATCATTCTGTAGATCTGCTGCAGTAAAACTCGGATCTACTCCCTGTATTTCATGTATTGTTGAGATCCCCAAGGGGAATGTAAAGTAAAGACAATCTAGTGTGCCGATATGTTATATATATCATATTTTATCCATAGATATATATTAGATCTTATATTTAATTTAAAACTACTATAGCTCCTAAATATTACGATGTACATTCGTGTTGCAGAGAAATAAAGTGTTGTAGCACCTCATTCTTCCATTCTTCCATTTTTCTCATGATCTGAGCAATAAACTCCATGATATTATGTAATAAAATGTATTTATGTATTTTACATCATATTGTATCATAAAAAATATGAAAAATACGTTGTGAAGGCTTCATAAAATTCTACATTAGCTAAGTCATGGGGTTCGGGCCTTTTTGAGCCACTCCGGGACAAGGATATCTGTTTAACATATCTAGATTACTTTGTTTTTTATGAAATTTGATATTTGAGTCCCCTATAACATATTATAATGGATCCAACTATCATTTTTCTCTGTTTTTATGCATATCTCTGAAATTAACCTTTTTAGGGCTTAAATTGCTGCTTTTCCCTACTTTTTGGGTCCTAAAATGAAGAAGTTGTTGTTATTGTTTGATTAAAGAATATGTGTTATTAACACATCATATGAGCTATATTTATTCCTCTACAACTCTATAATATCTTAATATATTCTTATTTTTGTGGAAATCCCTTATTTTGGGATATTGCAATATTATTCTGAGATGCCCATACTTGATCCTATCTTTAATGAACACCATATCGATACATGTCCTAATGCCAATATTTTCCTTCAAAACTTGAGACCCATGAACCCTTCTAGACATGGGGCTATCAAATATGAAATTGATAAGCTAAGGCAGGCTCGTTTTATGTATCCCATTGAATACACCACACGAGTTTCCAACCCGGTTCCAATTCTCAAGAAACAAGGCACCATTCATATCTACACTGAATTTCATGAACTAGAAAAATATTTTCCAAAAGACAACTTCCCCACACCATTTATTTACCAAATCGTTGATGAGTGTGTGGGACATGAGCTTCTATCCTTTATGGGTGGATTCTCCGGGTATAACTAGATTACTATCCATTGTGTTGGTTAGGTAGGGACTACATTCATTATTCCGTGGGAAAATTTTTCCTATAGGATCATTCATTTCAGTTTAAATAATGACACAACCACCTTTTAGTGGGCCATGCCTTACTTCTTCGATGATCTGGCTCATATTATCCTTGCTTACCTTGACGACCTCAATGCTCTTTCTAGGCCTTCGTGTACAACAAATTCATGATTTGTGAATTGTTTTTCTTTGATGTCACTAATATAAGATCCACTTCAACCCATTGAAGTGTGTATTTTATGTTCCTATCAGTCATCTCTTTGGCTTCATTGCATCTAAAGATGGTATAAATATTGATCCCCTCAAAGTTCAAGCCATTCTTGAGCTTCCCATCCCTTGTACCTTGTGCCAGTTACAAAGCCTTTAAGGAAAATCCAACTTCCTTCATTGGTTCATCCCTGAATATTCTACCACTACACATTGGTTTCTAAGAATATTTTGATCTAACATGGCATTTGTTTGGGATTACTATGCTGAACAATATTTTGATGCCCTCAAACATGTTCTCACTGTTGTTCCCTTGATTAGTCCACCTAAATTTGAGAGGAACTCCACCCTATATATCTCATATTCCACCCATTCGGTTGTGGGGGTCCTCATTTAGGATGATGCCACCAGAAACGAACATGTTATCTATTATGTCAGTAAGAACCTTGTGGGACCCCCTGTGTCCTACTTTCATGAAGAGAAGTTGGTTCTGATCATCATGTTATTATTCCAAAAACTTTGTCATTATATCATTACGCATTCCACCAAGGTAGCGACAAATTCCAATACAATGGCTTTCCTCTTAATCCGATGGATCATTAATGGGAAATATTCTTGGTGGATCATTATCCTCTAGGATTTCGATAATAAATTTGTCACACCCAAGGGTAAAAAATGTTTAGCCCTTACTGAACTCATTTACAAATTTCCTACTGGTTCATGTGATTCTTCGGTTAATGATGATTTACCCGATGAAAAATTGTTTTCCATTTACTTCAGATGATCCTTGGTATGGAGACCTCCTAATTTGTGAACCCATAAATTAACTTCCCATATCGATCATGATGCTTGACGATGCATACAACCCCAAGCCCCCTCGCTACCTTCTCATTGGTGACGATTTTTATCGTCGTGGTGTTGATTCTATCCTTCAGCATTGTCTCATGCACACCGAAGCCGAGAACGTCCTTAATTCTTATAATAGTGGCACTTGTGTTGGCCACCCCTTTATATGGAAACTTCCCAAAAAATCATGTGCGCTGGGTATTTTTGGCCTTCTCTTTCTGGACAGGGATTATGTTGCCATTATTATGGTCTCATTCATGTTGGATAATAGAAAACACTGCCCACCTCCACCGGAACACTAATTTAGTGACACGGTCCACATGATGTCATGCATGGAAAGGAATACAATAATATGGCGGTTACTAAATATCATTAATGCATTCTAGGGAAGTGCCAAACGTAATGCTTGGCACTGGGAAACTTTATCCATCAACGAGCCATTCAATATTTGAAAACAAGCGAAGGGATGGAAACAGCTTGTAAGAGCGCAATTGGTGCCGACAAGGAAGTTAAACCCACTCCCTCATTTGGATCGTTTCCATTTCTCTTGGCAACAAGTTTATAATATAAGAAGCGGTGTCTGAAGCAGGAACATGATCGGAAACACGTGGTTTCAAGACTAAGGTCTCATTCCTTTCTCCATCTGAAATATCTGGATAAAATTTTTCCACAGACGTATTTGAGCCATTTGTAATGTTTTTATAGTTTGCTCTGCCCTCTTATATGGATTTGAAACCATATGGTTCTTGCACTGCTTAAAACGTGGTTACAGATTGTCAATTATAACATGCCACTATAGTTAGAGCACTCCGCTCCATATTTTAGTTGAAAAGTTGACCGCCATGTATATAAATATAAACATTTACCGTAATTTGAAAACTTTCCATCGAACGTTTGGCTCCATGCAATGTGTCCGTGTAGTTTCATTCCACCAATCTCACATGGTTTGAAACCGTGTGTTTCAACGTAAGTTGTTGGATTGTCAACTCTGCTCTCTTTTGACCATAAATTTCACAATGCCATGGTGGGTTAGTTGTAATGTTTCACTCTCATATATCCATCCCAAAATTTTACTATAGGTTGAAAACCCCGGCATAAAATTATGGTTTTCAAACCATATGAGTTTGTGCCTTGGCTTAAATATGCAACGTAACCTTCATCCATCGAATGTGCACCCACTTGTAATGTTTTCACATAGTTCTGCTCCACGATATCCTATGATTTTGACAACATATGATTTCTTATTTTCCTTGGTTTAATTATATAATATCAAAACCATGAATTTTGTCCATAAATTTTCACCCACCGTGTAGCTTAGGTTTAACAAATATTGCTTCTCAAAGGTGTGTTTAGATATTCGAAATTGTGCCAAAACTATTAATGCACCAATTTCCTGAAAAATCAAGCCTAAATCTCACCAACAAACCTACAACTGTACTTTGATGGATGATGAGGCACTGAAAGAAACAAATCCAAACTTAATCACCAAATTGACAGTGATGACCCTTCAAATACCCATCATGATGCATTTTGAACCTATGAACCATTTCATTCAACTGCTAAAAATAGAAAAAACCCTTTTAGCTGTGCAATTGTCTTACCACCATCAACATGTGTGCTTTCACACTGCATCTCAATATGAAAAAGCCTTGAATGAGATTGTCATTCTCTAGAGAAATCTTCTGAGTCCACTTTGTTCACCAAGCTATACTTCAGGCTAGACTTGTCGAAGTGATGAAATATGTTCCTTTGTGTGCACCCATCGACATTTAGATGATATTGTGCAGGATCTCCTAAGCTTCCTTTTTGAATTTATGCTTATTTTGTCTTCTTCTAAAATAGCAGCATTGGGATTTTTTCTTGATCAGCACCCCCACCAAAATGCAGCTTCCTGGTAATTGTGTCATCATCATTTTCATCTTCAAACAATCTCATCCTCAAGGTTGTCAAGAGTTGATAGAGAAACACCATGATGAGTAAGAATGTCATCTTCTTCATCTGATAAAGTGTATTTTTACTTCTTAAGCATCCGTGACTGTCGCTCACTCTGGAATCTAATGATAGCCTTATCTGCATCTTCAAGAGTGTCATCATTTTCCCCAGACCGCATGTCCAAGAAAACATTAGCTTTGCCACTTTCTTTGTATTCTTGTAAGAGAGTATTCTTCCTTGTGATTGACAACTTCCCAAACCATTGTGCTCTTGTTATTTGGGTTCCAATTTCTTCCTCCCAATGTGATGGTGATATTCTTTGGTATATCATCTATGGGATCGCCGGTACGTAACATTATAACACTAATTAGTTTACAGTTACCTTTTTGAGAACGACACCCCCCAAATAATAAATATTAGTCTATGAGCTCAGTAAAGTGCTAAAACAGAGTGCCTGGACAATCCATGATGCAAGTGCTCTTAATGTAAATACACACAAGTTTCCATTCGAATGTATGCATGGCGATCCGTCACACATGGCGTGATTGCAACAACAACATCTGATCATGATGGCGAGACAACTCATGAGGGGTTGGGGATAGGTCACTGGGATGTCACTGACTGTAGGTTTGGTGAAAGACCTTAACGACTAAGCGATCAGAGGGGGACCCGAAATTTTAAATATACCCAAAATTTTTGGTGGTGTTGTAGCAGCTACAACAAATGGTGAACCACTGGTAGAATTCAGCATCTTTGTCAATATCACAACAAAATTCTGAGCCATGATAGTGATGCAAGGGAATATTGAACAAGTTCTATGGGCACCCTTTGAATTACTTTGTCCTTTTACAGGTATTCCTAATCCTTGTGCCTCAGCTAGGTCTCGCTAATCAGAAACACATCAAAGAGAAAGCTCACAGATGCTAGTAGCTTGTTGATGATGTGAAGAGCGAGGTAGTGGGTTTATTATTTTCAGGATTTTTTGAAGTAAGTTTCTGGTGTTGCTCCACTACCAGCAGGCCTAGAGAGTACCCCAGCGGAGTCACTTCAAGAAATCGCAAATGTTGCTCCGTTGCCACCGAGCTTGGTCAATACCCCAGCAGAGTCGTTGCATTACCTCTCTGTGCAGGAAGCCTTTCTCAATCCTTTACCCTTATTTGTTTCATGTGCTTATAGCACTTATTTTCATGTGCTTGTGGCACTTATTTTTCATGGGCAGATGAGGGATCCCGACCTATTTTATGAGCAAGAGAGGTTGTTTCTTGTCTTACAGAAATTGAAAGATATCCCGATTTGGGTTTGCCCTTGTGCCAAACCTTCACATCCCATCTACCATAATAGGAAAAGTGCGCAAAATAGATCATTAAGACGTCTAAGACTATGCTAGGCACAAGGTTTAGGCTTACGGGTATTGGGCCATTCAAACTCCTTAGGTTTCCCACAAGAAACTAGCTCGTATCTCTCTGGCTAATGAGTTTAGACTCATAGGATCTTGTTGAGAATGTGACTTCAATGACTGGTCCTAAGAGAAAGCTGCCTCTTGAGATAGCCACCGCAACCTCACGTAAACAATGGGGTTAATGTTTCAGCAGTTCGGGCAAAAAAATTCCGCAAGACGGTAAAGTTTCAATGAGGGCTCATGCAGTGATTGGTGCTATGTGGAATATTTTCAAAGCTATATTAAAAATCTACGAAAATTATGTGAGGAAAATAGTGCACGACGCAATGTAATAGGCAAGGCTCAAGATGTAATGCAATGCCATGTGCAAGAACGATCAACTAGTTGTAGGTGGAAAAGAGGTGTGATACAAGAAGTAAATATTTATGTAGCAACAAAAAAAACTGAAAATAAATGAGTGCAAAACAATTGTAACATGATGATGCCTAGGATATTAATCGTAAGAAAAAATAGTACACACACTTTTTAATCATGAAGTAAAAATTTGGCAAGTAAACCTAATTAACTTTGAACTAAAATTTATTAACAGGTTCTAGCTAGCCTACACCTAAACCCTAGTTTAACCCATGAGGCGACCGGGTTATGTAAAATCAGTTTTCCAGTGCAGCCACTGCATTAGTTCACATCCTGCAATGACAACAATGATCAGGATCAGAGCTAGTATCCAAAAAAATGCAGTAACAACAAAACTTACCTGAGGAGCAGGTGCAATGGCAAGACAATCATAGATACTTACCAAAGAACATGCTAGAATAGATGGTGCAAGATGAATCCCACTCTCATCCTGATACAAGGCAATATGTTCTTGAAACTCAACATTTATAAATGACACATAATCATTCATGCACAATCCTGGGCTTGATGGGCATTGGGTAAGCCATTGCCTATTTGTAGGCACATCCATCGAATAGAGTTGGTCGAGTTGACCGGAAATCTCATCATGGTGTTGAGAACCATTAGTTTTATGAAATGGAAACAAATTTCTTGTGCATCCGAGTGCAGAAACCCTAGTTTTGAAAACCCTAGTTCGAGGTTGCTCCAGGGCTTGGTCAAGGGTATGAGGATCAAACCCCAGACCTTCGAGCGGGGGGTTTCCTGACTTTGATGGTTTGGCGAGATCAACTGTGAATGGATGTGAACATGGATTGTGGTGGGTTGAAAAATTTCAGTGGGCTTTGTATCGATTCAGTCAAATGCTTGCACACTGACAGATTGATAAATCAATGTATCTGATTCTCTAGATTTGTGAGGGTGGGGTGAATTCGACATGGTTATGTTGGGAGGAGCATGGTACTTTGGGATCTTCATTTCAGAAACGGTCGGAAGAAGCTGAAGCGCTTCTATTTTCTGATGGGTACTTGAATCTTCCCAAAGCCACTTATCGAATTCTAGTGTCTCCATGTGGTCAGGAAAGGGACGCGAGTGATAGTCCTCAGCGGTATGATTGAGTATGTTTTCAGATAATCAGGGGTTGCTATAACCATTGATTTGATTAATCTGGGTACCTGGCATGTTGGGCTCCCCTAGAGTCACTGACTGGGATGGATCAATAAAGAGGACATCTTGAGGTTCCCTAGATAGGAAATCGCTCCTATGGCTGTCTAAAGATTCCGAGTGAGAAACATCAGATCTAGAATATTCATCGATTTTGAACTGTGATTGTGAAACACCATCTGCATGCTTATGATTGTTGCTAATACCAGTATAAGGAAATTTAGAATGTCTCGAAGAAATTACTAGTGTGGCGGGGTTGTGAAATAAATCGGGGAATAATGAACGAACAAATTGAGTCATAGGGGCGTTAACCATACAAGGCTTTCCAACACATGAATCTGTGTCATTTAGAGAAAATAATGATCTGGCAGGCCTTGTAAGGGAATCAAATTTATGCAGGGTAGGAGTCGATAGATAATTAGTATGTGAATTAGATTTAGGACTATGTCTAGGGAAACATAGAATGGGCTTGAGGTAGGTTTCATGAACCCGGAGAGATAATGTGCCACGATAGTTTTCAAGCTTTGATTCGATAGGGTGCATGAAAGATTCAAAGGTAAAACAACAATTGACTTGCAGGTCATCACAGGGAACACTAGGCTCAGGCTGGGTTGCTAACTGAAATTGTTCAAGGGAAATGAGAATCACATAGCCAAACTGTTCACTTAACAACTCCCAATTCACATCCTTTTCAGGGAACTCAAAAGAATAATGAAAAAACCTGATAGAAAATTCATCAATAGGTTCCTGAGGTTCCATTCTGATGTCATTTAGCTTTATCAATACACTTTGAAAATTATACCTATGAAAAGCTTATTGTAATTCAATGGCGAGTTGTTCAAACGAATGGATGGAAGCTTTCGGCAATGTGTGGCACCATTTCTTAGTGCAACCTTTGAGAGTGAGGAAGAAAAGAAAAAAAATCAAACCTTCATTGTCAATTTCGTAGCACTCACCAAAGTCACAAAAATCTGAAAGGTGTCGGTTTATGGATACTCCATTTTCACCATCAAAATTTAGCTGGGACAACTGATACATAATTTCATCGAGGATGAAGTATCGAGGCTCATAAAACTCTGACAAACATCTCAAGAGAATGATTTGGGAATGAGCCATTACAGATATGAGATTAACTGCAGGCTCTAAGCACTCAGCTTGTCATCTGGCCCTCCTTCTAGTGCCAGTTCTGTTGACGGGAAAATCTGTCCAGCCAACAGTAGGGGATCTCCCCAGTAAAAGGTCCCAATTAGACCTTGAACCGTTTGGAATAGGGATCCCATCCGGGGTGTGGGTCCGGCTACCACTGATTTCTCCTTTCTTTGGGTCTCACTTAAAATCTATAAAACGGTGGATACACACCTAATAAAATGATACAAGACATATGATTGATGCATTAAATTTACATGCAACACTATGAGTAGAAAGAGGAAATAATAAAGCATGAAGACTGAAGCAAGTGTTATTAACAACACTTCATTAGGGTCATTCTTGTAAACTGTTCTGACCACAAAGGAAACAATTCCTCATGGCAAGAACACCCTTCACTTCCTAAAAGTTTTAAATGGTAACACAAATACTAATAAACAAAGTCATCAGCATTCATTAAGAAAGTGAAATGAACTCAACCACCATTAACAAACTCAACAAAATGTTATGCAATTGTGATATGAATTAAAGATACAGTTCCCTTAATCTAAAGACGTTCAGAAACTGAAACAATAATACTCAATAGCGCTCATACATATGACAACACCAGATCGAAAAAGGATTTTTCAAAATGCTTGTATTCATCCTTCTATGTATAATCCTCTGGTAATACAATATATTCAGCTCCAGTCCCAAAAAAAAGATGCCTATTTACAAGCTCCTGAAGGAGTATTTATAATAAAAAACCTACCCCTTGGGCTTCCTTGACTTTTCATCTTCCTGACCATTGGGTTTCCTTGCGACCCATGATCTCGGACAATCCGTGACCTGTGACCTCAGGCAGATACGCGACGTGTGACCATGGGCAGATTTGTGACCTATGACCTCAGGCAGATTCGCGACGTGTGACCTCGGGTAGATTCGTGACCTACGACCTTCTTGGATCTTGTGACTTCGTGACCCAGTCGCTGGGTCACTAGGTCACGTTGTCAAGCATTTCGCATGGAACACGAATCCGTGACCTGGTGACTTGAAAAAATTTGTGACCTAGGGTTTTATCCCTTCTACATTCCTCTTGTTGAGATATTCTTAGCTCCAGCCACATGAACCAGCATTTCTGGGTAAGCGAAAAAATTCCTCATTTGGGTCATCATCATAATCCCCTCATGTTACCTGTGTGTAATCGTATTGGATTAGCCATGTGTAACCTGTTAAATTAGCCTCACACATACAAAAATTTTATGCATGTTGAGGAAGTAATAAATATATAAACGTATATGCATAAAAGGTATATTGACACATAAAATCGGGATATTTTAAAGATTAGCTTGGACCCCTGCATAGTCCTATTCTGTAGGCCATATATGCTTTGAGGAAAGAGGCCATTCGAAAGTGGGGTCGCATAGTTGGAACTTTCTCCTTGGTCGCAACTTTCCTTGGGCACACCTTTCTGCAACCTTGCAACCTCGGAGGGGTCGCACAGTCGCATGGTCACATTTCCTGTCTAGCAACATGTATTGCGACTCAGCGAGCTGGAGGGGTCACACGACCTTATCTTCTCATGGGATGATACTATCATTCCTGATTCCAAGAGGCGATATATGTAGACATGCTTCTTTTTCCTTAGCCTGAAGGCTCGGCTCACGGCTTGTTTGACAATGGACGGGTTCTAGACTAGATCAAGAAAGACTACTCTTGAAACCCATGTGGAAAATATTAGGCATGTCTCAAATGTCGCACAATCACATGGGAAACATGTCGCATTTGTTGGTTGGAAGCAAAATATGTGACCTTGCGACCCGAAGCCTTTAACTGCGACTGCTCTTACAATGGTCGTAGGGTTGTCAGTTGCATTTTCGTTCACTCTATCAGCTATGCGACTCAGCGATTGTTTCTTCTGCAGTTAGTTACAATGCATTTGAAATGCTTTACTTTCAAATCAATCTTTCCACACTCTGTAACCAAATCCATGCTTCATTTACAGTGTTAACAAACTCAGCTGGCATGTGCTGACAACAATTTCGAACATTCATTCTTCCACGCAAGGAAACTCGGTGCTTGAATTTTTTCATGTTCATTGGAGCGACTGTTGCACTAGCTACTTTGCAGGAAAAACTCAACAAAGCTTAAGGTCCAACCCTTCCAGTAGTACGCAGCACATCAAATATTTTTGTTGCCCTTCATTTTGCTGAAGCTCTCCAATGGTGTTTTGTTGAAGGTATCGTCATCGATTTCGTATTTGTTATCTTTCTCCTTGAAATGCTTGTGAATCATACACGAAAAATCATCCATAATCACGCAGAATGGTGCCCGGTCCTAAAAACAGACTTTTAAAACTGTAATTATGCAGAACTACATTCATAAATACATTGATTTTTATTGCTATTCTTTCTACCGAGTGTCAATGGATTTGTGGGCATTGTAAGCCATCTCCGATGGGCTGGCATGCATTGTGAACCAGTGCGATAATCTCTGTTCAAATGCAGGATATGGTAAATCTTGAAGGCCACCATCCTTAGTGATTATTTCACGCATAATGCTGCTGATACCTTTCTTCTGCCGAATCAAAAGAAACAAATGGTTGTTTCCCATGAAACTAACGTTCCACATTAATGGTTGTGCTAGTTCAATGGAATGTTTCACTTTTCCTGGCGGATTTGTATCCTACCATGATGACAAAGCCGACACAACTGAATCCATGTGCATGCAATCTAGACAGGGATTATGTTGCCATTCTTATGGTCTCATTCATGCTGGATAATAGCAAACACTTCCCGCCTCCATCGAAACACTAATTTAGTGACACGTTCCACGTGGTGTCATGCATGGAGAGGAAGATATTAATATGGCAGTTACTAAATATCATCAATGCATTCTAGGGAAGTGCTGAACGTAACGCTCGGCACTGGGAAAATTTCTCCATCAACGAGCCATTCCATATTTGAAAACAAGCAAAGGGCCAGAAACAGCTGGTAAGAGCACAATTGGTGCCGACAAGGAAGTTAAACCCACTCCCTTGTTTGGATCGTTTCCATTTCTCTTGGTGGCAAGTTTATAATATAAGAAGCGGTGTCCGAAGTAGGAACATGATCGGAAACACGTGGTTTCAAGACTAAGGTCTCGTTCCTTTCCCCATCTGAAATATCTAGATAAAAATTTTCCACAGACGTATTTGAGCCATTTGTAATGTTTTTATAGTTTTCTCTGCCCTCTTATATGGCTTCGAAACCATATGGTTCTTGCACTTCTTTAAATGTGGTTACAGATTGTCAATTATAACATGCCACTATAGTTATAGCACTCCCCTCCATGTATATATATAAACATTTACTGTAAGTTGAAAACCTGCCATGGAACGTTTGGCTCCATGCAACGTGTCCATGTAGTTTCGTTCCACCAATCTCACGTGGTTTGAAACAGTGTGTTTCAACGTAAGTTGTTGGATTGTCAACTCTGCTCTCTTTTGACCATAAATTTCACAATGTCATGGTGGGTTAGTTGTAATTTTTCACTCTCATATATCCATTCCAACATTTTACTATAGGTTGAAAACCCCAGCATAAAAGTATGGTTTTGAAACCATATGAGTTTGCACCTTGGCTTAAATATGCAACGTAACCTTGATCCATCAAATGTGCGCCCACCTGTAATTTTTTCACATATTTCTACTCCACAATCTCCTATGATTTTGACACCATATGATTTCTTATTTTGCCTTGTTTAATTATATAATATCAAAACCATAACTTTGGTCCAGAAATTTGCACCCACCGTGTAGCTTAGGTTTAACAAAGATTGCTTCTCAAAGGTGCATTTAGATATTCGAACTTGTGCCAAAACTATTAATGCACCAATTTCCTGAACAATCAAGCCTAAATCTCACCAAAAAACCTACACCTGTACTTTGATGGATGATGAGGCATTGAAAGAAACAAATCCAAACTTAATCACCAAATTGACAGTGATGACCCTTCAAATACTTATCATGACGCATTTTGAACCTGTGAACCATTTCATTCAACTGCAGAAAACAAAAAAAAAACCCTTTTAGCTATGCAATTTTCTTGCCACCGTCAGCATGTGTGATTTCGCACTGCATCTCGGCATGAAAAATCCTTGAATGAGATTGTCATTCTCTAGGGAAATCTTCTGAGTCCACTTTGTTCACCAAGCTATAATTCAGGCTAGACTTGTCGAAGTGGTGAAATATGTTCCTTTGTGTGCACCCATTGACATTTAGATGGTATTGTGCAGGATCTCCAAAACTTCCTTTTTGAATTTATGCTTATTTTGTCTTCTTCTAAAATAGCAGCATTAGGATTGTTTCTTGATCAACACCCCCACCAAAATGCAGCTTCCTGGTAATTGTGTTATCATAATTTTCATCTTCAAACAATCTCATCCTCAAGGTCGTCAAGAGTTGATAGAGCAACACCATGATGAGTAAGAATGTCATCTTCTTCATCTGATAAAGTGTATTTGTCCTTCTTAAGAATCTGTGACTGTCGCTCACTCTGGAATCTAATGATAGCCTTATCTGCATCTTCAAGAGCGTCATCATTTTCCCCAAACCGCATGTCCAAGAAAACATTAGCTTTGCCACTTTGTTTGTATTCTTGTGAAAGAGTATTCTTCCTCATCATTGACAACTTCCCTAACCATTGTGCTCTTATTAGTTGGGTTCCAATCTCTTCCTCCCAACGCGATGGTGATATTCTTTGGTATATCATCTGTGGGATCGCCACATAACATTATAACTCTAATTAGTTTACAGTTACCTTTTAGAGAACAATGCTCCCCAAATAATAAATATTAGACTATGAGCTTGGCAAAGTGCTAAAACAGAGTTCCTAGACAATCCATGATGCAAGCGCTCTTAATGTAAATACACACAAGTTTCCATTAGAATGTATGCATGGAGATCCTTTGCACATGGCGTGATTGCAACAACAACATCTGATCATGATGGCGAGACAACTCATGAGGGGTTGGGGATAGGTCGCTGGGATGTCACTGACTGCAGGTTCGGTGAAAGACCTTAATGACTAAGCGAGCAGAGGGGGACCCAAAATTTTAAATATACCCAAAATTTTGGGTGGTGTTGTAGTGGCTACAACAGTACCCCAGGTGCAGGTAAACTTTGTTTTACCTTGATCTTCATGGGCTCTCTAGATTTTATTGTAACCACTGAAACCATCAACAAAGGAAAAGAACCAGTTCCCTACCAATGTATCAAGGACCTAATCAATGAAGGGGAGGGGGAAGTGGTCATTATATGTGGCTTTTTTTAGTTCTCTGTAATCCATATAGATTCACCACTTACCATTCTTTTTAGGAACGACTACTAAAGGAGAGATACATTTTTTGTATTTAATAGGATAAATGAAGTTTACATCTGGCAGCTTCTGTAATTTTCCTTTCACAATGTCTTTTGGATGCAGGTTTAACCTTCATTGAGGCTGCTGAATAGGATGAGTATCCTTTTTAGTGTAAATATAATGTGTGCATAATTGAGGATCTATACCCTTGATTTCCAGGTAGTCCCAAGCAAAGGCTTCTTTATATTTTTATAATATTTTAACGAGATTTTGATGTTGGTCACTATCCAGAGTGTCTTTGATATTTAAAACTTTACTTCACTCAATTTCAATTGGCATGCTATTGCGAAAATTAGCTGTGGGTATCTGCTTGTCATCAGTATCTACTAAGGGGTCTTCCTATGCTTCGTTATCAAGAACTGCTTTTAGCATTTGGCACTTTAAATTTCTTGAAGTAGATGATTGGTTTATAAAGTTATTGATCACATCATCTTCAGTTTGATATTTGAATTCGAGTGCTTCAACTATTGTCAATGGTGAACAAATGTTTTGTTCCCAGTATGTATGTGGTTTTTTGTGATGATTTATAGTGGGAATACTTGGTTTGGCAGGGGGGCATACAGAAATATTCTTTATGGAGTCTTCTCTAGCAATGGTCATGTTTCTTGTTCGACAACCTATGTATGAATCGATTTTCGCTAACCCAGGTCGTCCCAATATTAGGGGATGTCTTTCTAACCTACTTTCTGGGTTAGTAACTAAAAATTATGCTAGGTATTCCCATGAATCCATAGAAACCAGGATATCCTGTAATGTACCTTATGCTTTTATAACAGATCTATCAGCAAGTTCCAGCAAGGGAGACGTGGGTTCCAAATTTGTTGTACCCAATGTCTCGCAGGTTTCTGTAGTTAAGATATTAATAGTTTCCCCAAAATCGACTAACGTGTTTGAAAAGGAGTGGCCATAGATATGAACTGTGACTATGGGTTTTCCCTGATACTCATATTTTATTGGTGTCTCTTTACCCAAAAGTAAGTCTGACAGTGCCCCTACTACATGAATAGTTGGAAAATTCCTTGCTTTCCTCACCTGTTTCTTTACACACAATTCTTTAATTGTTTTAGCATAGATAGGTATATCCTATATAACCTGTAGGAGAGTAATTTTAATGAAAATAATTTTTAACTCCCCTATGAGATCAAAATCTAAAGAGACCATTTGTTTGGGTATTGTTAATCTCTCAGGGAATGGAGGAGAGGAAATAATAATTTTTTTAGGATCTGTTTGGTCAACTGTGCCCCTCCATTGTTCTTTCTCTTTTTCTATCACAATCGATTGCTTAGGTATTTTTTGAATTTCAGACTCAATTTATGGAGGGGTAGTATATTCTTTAGGTGAAATAATGCACCCTAATATCAGCCTAAGTTCATTGCATTCATTTTGTTCAGTTTTGGAGTTTTGATTCTCAACAATCTAGATTAGCTAAATTGGTCTGTTATTAGGATTAGGATTTGGTTGAGCTGGAAGTTGAGGGCATATAATAGGATGAGGATTTTGTTGAGCTAGGTATGGAACTGGTAATGTGGGTTTAGTTTGAGCCCCTATTTCTATAGGTAAATTTGTCATTCACATGGGTCACCACCAATTTTGAGACCAATTTGTATGTTTTGAGGTGGAGGCAGGCCATTAGGACCGATATGGATTATTTTTCCAATATGGATGAGAGAAAGAAAAAAATTTCCAAGTATTACCTGGAGATGATCGCGTCAGCCAAGGCGGCATGGAAAATGATTGGGATGGCCAAGCAGAAAAAGGTGATTGGATTTTCCATGCTATTCCAAAATTATATTGATTAAATTGTGGAGAAGAAAATAACTGAGATGGGTATTATGACATACGAAGTCGTGCTTGTCGCTGTCAACGTTGATTCATTAAATACAATAGTTCTATTTCGTCTTCTTCTTTTTTAAAAACCACTTTCAACCCTGGAAGTGAAGGGCACTGCTCAGTGGCATGGTCCTTGGTATAGATAGCACATGTTTGGATCATGTATAATGGACACTCCTACTGGTTGTGCTTCCTCTGACAACATGGACAAAAATAAACCAAGTTTTTTTCTACTAAAGCTTTCTTCTACTTGGATTGTAGGACACCTAGTTGTGTTTTGAGGGTGCCCAAGATATCGGTTTTGAAAATTTCTAAGAGATTACTGAATTCTTCTCTGGTCATGCTGCGAACTGACTGTTTGTAATTCCTCATAAATGAATCATGTATGACTGGTCTATTCCGTGTACTACCTAGGGAGCAACTGATACACAATGCAATAATGTCATCATAATCTTCTTGATAGATGTCCCCTTTTCCCATTATATTAAGTGTTTCTACCTATTCTTCTTTCATTCCTTTAATAATTGTTGCTTTTAGGACATATTTAGATAGTGTAGCATATGGAGATATTTGCAAATTATATTGAAATAGTTCAACATATCCTTCTAATGTCTCATTGTATTTTTCATACATGCTGATGATTTTGTCTTTTAGTTCTCCATTCCGACAGTAATCTTGGTATTTATTAAGAAAATAGCTTTTCATCTGATCCCAATTATTAATGGTCTCCCCACTAAGCCCCATAAACCAATGTAGTGTTTCCTCCTTCAATATAGAGGGGAATACTTTCATTTTATGAGGGTCAATGGTGTAGTCATATCCCCTACAAAAGACATCAAATTCAAATAAAAATGCATCTGGATCTTCTGAGGTCAGCCCGTGGAAGGTGGGGATGTTTTGTAATGGGATAAATTTCTTAGGGGAATTTGGAGCTAGATCAACAATGGGATACTCCAATGTTGATGTATGTCTCTACTTTTGGTTATGTGCCATCTGATCAAATATGTTCCAGTAATATTTAGGAATTTCCTAGTGTGGGAGGATAATTTGAGTGAAATTACGAGGTGGATTGGGAGGAGGCCTTGTATCACTACCTCGATCTAGAATATTGGGGTTCTATATATCTACCATTATTTCATGAGATCCAGAATATGGAGTTTTTATCTTTACTCCACTACTGGTTTCTCCCTCTCCTTCTTGCAAATTGCAAGAATTTCCATCTCTCGAAGGGTCGAGACAAAAATGTTCTATAGTCTGAAAGCTTCATTCAAACCCTTCTGTTTTGCTAATAATATCGACGTGGGTTGCAGATGGTGAGGCTTCTTCCTGAGGGATTATAGTAGGACTCTTTTCAGGAATGGTTATGGGTCCTACAGATGCCTGGGATTCAACTTTCCTGATGATTTTGTCTATATATGTTGTTATGCTAAGGGCCACTAATCCCTTTGGTTTTATGGATTTATAAGGGGGGTTTTGATGTAACTCTATATTTTTATTCCTATTAATAAAAAAAAACACATATCCTATTTAACCTGTGCATTATTACTAAGAAGCGGGCTAGAGAGAAAGTATTTTTCTTTCTAATACGTAGGCTCTAACCTCCTATTTTTAATACCCAATTCTTTCACAGCAAAAGGAAAAATAAAAAATACATCACTCCTACACACTCTCCTTGGAAATGGTGCCAAAATGTTGAGTAAAAAAGGTGACTGTTAAAGGTAACCTTAATGTTTCACATTAATCATCAACCCAGGGCAAGTCCTTTTATTTCAAGAGTGTGAGAAAAATATATGCAAGTGAAATTAGAGGTTAACTACTCTAAATAATTGTAATAAATCTTCTCTAATTCTCGAAGTTCAATCAAACCAACTCAAAATTAAACTATGAAATACTTCAAATTAATCAAAAGAATAAAATATTATTCTAAACCTATGTAGAAATAAAAACTCAATGCTGAAATAAGGGATCTTTTGCAATTGAACAACATGCTTTAATGAATTGAACAACAACCTTAATAAATTGAACAAAAATCTTAATGAATTGAACATCACTCAATTATTTAACATTTTACAATGGAATTCTCTATAACTCAACTAATAGCAGCATTCAAAATTGAACAACAAACCAAAAATTCACACTTATGATGAAAATACTTCAAGAAATAACCGTATGCAGAATTGAACAATAGATACTTAAGCACACTGGAATCAATCTAAAGGATGTAAAGGTGTTACTCCATAATAAAGGAACATAAATGGTAAATTCAACCTACTGAAAACATAATTTCAACACATCACACTTGTGATATAATGAATTGAATGGTAAAATTATAAAACAAAAATAATAACTAAAATGAAAGAATCGGAAATAAACATATAACACAGAAGAGAAGGAGAGCTCCCAGGGACCAGGCTCAAAGCCTCTAGAAGTCTTCTGCCAAGAAATACTCAGAATCTTCTTAGAATGAAAATTCCAATTTTTTCATTAATCAATCGGGCAATACATCATCACGAGTTCAATGGTTCTGTCTGAATAAGTTTATTATAGAAAAATTATAATACATGAACAACTCTTTGTCTCCTTCACCTACAACCTTTTATAAATTAAAGGTGAAACAAAACAGAATAATGAATCCTCAGGATCAGGAGATCTTGAGGCTTCATAGCTATCAACCAAATGGTTCATTGTGTTTCTGCATCTTTTTATGATTCGTAGGGACCAACGTGAATCCATTTCCTTTTCTTGACTATTGTTGTTTAGTCGTTTTGGTGAGCAGTTGGTTTTTTTTGAGTCCCTATCAATAAAGACAACAAAAGTTAGTTTTAATACTATTAAACACACTCTTTATCAATAATTAATTCTACCCAACTTTTACATTATTCTCCTTCGATTTATTTCTAAAATGAAGGAAAACATACAAAATTTAATGATAAATTACACTAAATATAGGGGTAAAATGTACCTTTTCCTCAGCCGAACAACCATATCCTATTTATAAATTATCTACGACTAAAGTTTTTAGCATGTGAATTTGAATCCATTACATTCATTCATGTTTATAGTGCCCAAAATAACTATGTAGATACCATTGCAAATAATTTTCTAGATTGGCATTTATCACATGCATTTAACATAAGACAACCATAAAAAATAAATGGCGAACCATAATCATCATATAAAAAATGCATTTCCATATTAAGGATCATCAAAACATAAATTTTTTGAGTTCAATACTCTAAATACATTCTAAATGCGCATAGCATGTTATAAAAAAACAAAAGGGGGCACCACATGCCTCTATCCCTAGTCACTATCTGGAGGCTCCCGGGCCAATGGCACTACTCCATCAGCTCGTAGGTCCAGAACTACCTGGCCGACCATAGCTAGGCACTATGTCATGCCTCACCACTCCGAGGGAATACCAATAGACTCATTTGTATATTTATCCTCTAAATCATGCCAAGTGCACTCTCCCACCCCAGTCAATAGTACATCTAACCTGTGGTGGAGGCCCTCTAGAAAAGCCTCATAGTCAGTTCTCTGTTGTGATGTTGATCCACTCAGTTCTGTAGGCCCTCACGTTGCGACACGTGCTGCATATCCTATTGGCATGACTAATGATATATCTGCATACCAAAAGATATGAATAAGTACCACATACATATTCTAAAAAAATTAAATGCAACATAATATATAGTAGCTTTCACTTACCATCTGCTCCCCATGCTCGACCAAGAGGAAGTGAAAAGTTAGGATCCTCCTAATAGTTCATACCATTGTATGTATAGTTGTCTATGCATAGTGGAATTTGATCCCAATGTGTGAAAAACTCAAGTTGGAACCCGTTCGATTCCCCATCCTCCTTCTCTCTGCAGCAGCAACCCCGTGCGGCATATCTTGCGCTCCTATGGGGCCCCATCGCAAATTTTCACTTGAGGTCAAATCATGGGGATCCTCTTAAAGAGGAAAGATCACAATACCATACCAAAAGAAAAATTTTGATTCAATTGTCTTCTACATAGCCACAACTGTAGTTTCACTGATGACAACATAATGTTTTCCCACCGATAGTAGGTCACACTCAAACCATTCTCTACCAACATCATTTTTTCACTAGTGATGTGATGGAATGCATGGTCGCAAGGATCCACAGTACCGCTGCGATGACATATTGTGTATCTAGCTGCTCTAGATCACTGATTGAAAGGGTCATTCCCTTAACATGAGCATATGGTCTACAATGACCCTCCACAAGATCTAAAATGTTCCTCCCACGAGCCAAAACCAGATGTATGTTTCCCACCACTCCTAGTGGAGGGAGTCTGGTCAAAAAAATAGATATCCTAGATCATGAGCTCAATCATGTGTCTATGAACCATAATGGCCTCCTAGTTTGGATCCTATTAGCTCACCATCCTAGATATCAAGGGCTCACGTGCCCTAATCAGTGGGTTCTCAACCAACTTGAGCACCCCATACCATGAAAGCGCCCCTCTTACCACTTGATTCCCCTGAATCTCAGCATGAAGGGCATCCAAATATCTTCCATTCTAGTTGATATTCAACTCTACCATACCTGCACACCATCATCATGTTTTTCAGTTCAAAAATGTACAACTACATCATAAACCTTCTAACCCTGGTCCTCAGCTAACGAGTAGACCAATCCCAAATTTCAGCCTGAACTCGCACTTTTCTTCCCTGGAACTATGACCTTGTAATTTTCCCTCTGATTATTGTGAGCTAGATCACATATCAGGAGCAAAATAGTGTGACCCAAATGAAAATTTGGGCAAGGCTCTCTTACTGAGCCCTAGGGACCTAATCTAAAAATATAAATTGCTAAAAATGAAGACTAAGGTTAGGCCACCTACCTACCACTAATGGATACTGATTCCAATGGTAAGTTTGTCTACTATAATCTCCACAAGATTAAGTTCATTCTTCTCCTCTCCAAATTCACCATAGCTCACTTACAAAACGAATTAAATTGGATGGAAATCACCCTTTTAAAGGAAAACCCCCAAATTTTCCTTCACCAATTACGACCACACCATTGCTCGATTTGATGAATCGTTAGCACCACTGGAAAGATCTGACCAATCACTATAATGGGTATTGTTTTTTGGGGGTAATGTGAAACCTGACCACGAAGCCATATTTCAAAGAAGGGTCACCTTCCTGCCTCTTAAAATCGAATTTATTCACATGTGTTGCTTATACTTGGGGCACCACTTTGCCTTCATACTTGTCAACTCTTATGCTAATTTTCATCATGAGTAACCATATTTTTCTCATATTTTCATGGTCCCCCCATAGGCCTATCATGTGTTGAAACATCATCAATTCACCCTTGTTCATAGCATCTAAGTTTAGTCATGACCACATTCACGGAGTGTGTCTCGAGTCCCTTTATCTCCTATTATAATATTCCATCCATATTTGCATCACATTCATCACGTGTTGTTCATTTTGGCCTATGATCATACTGTCTCTCATCCCCTCCAAAGTCGAGTCAGTTGTTGCTAGATCATCCATGTTTTTTATGCTCTTACAAGGGAAGTCATGCGTCTAATCCTTAGTATTCGCTATTCCATCATCAACCCTTGTGTCACTCCATCAGTCACTTTACTATGATCCCTCATGCCTTAGTTGAGGATTCATCATTACCTCACCTATGGCGGACCTTCTCCTATCAACATCAGCACATTCATTCTAGAATACATGTTTAGAGGGTGGTGTACCTTGGTTCTAGTTTCCATTCATGTTTGGTGCCTCAGTTCATGCAAAGGGAATCATCATTTCCATTTGACATGGATGTTTCTCATCTGCTTGATCTCATCTCATTATCGCACGATTGATATTTGTATATTTGATGGTCTGGAAATCTAATATATTCTACCAGTGGTTCCTGGGTGTGTGTGATATGTTTCAGACCTCATGAGGGGGTGGCCCTTCAAGTATCCCCCCACATTCTCAGATGTCCTCAGATTATGCTACAGCCTTAGATGCAATTCTACAGATTTGATGGGCTCAGTTTCAGCGGCTTGCAGTGCCCACAACATGAATGTCTAATTCAGATGATCCATTCAGATTTTCAGAGCCCTTTCCTATTCAGGTAGGCTTCTTTGGTTTTGATACGCACCTCCCATCCCCATGTTATATTGAGGGGAACTATTTATGTCTCATGTACTCAGATGTTATTGTTTTTAGTCTCGAGAAATGTTTTTCTACGAGCATTATGTATATGGGATCCTTTGTATTATTTTTTAGCACATTGATGCTAGCATGTCATGTATCATTTATTAGAAATTATCTCAGTCCCACATTGCTGGCCTCACCTTTTTTTTTTTTACTTTATCGTCTTAGTGGGATAGGTATGCCCCCCCGCATCATTGAGAACATGTACACCAACATAAAAGGATACTTACATCATTTTAAGGTCATTCCCCCTCAATCAGTGTCCTCCCTCTCTTCTCTTCATTCAAATATCTCTCTCTCGAACTCCCCTTTGGTTTCTATTGATTGTGTTATTACAACGTACTTCGGTGATACGATTTTCTCCTAATGATTTCACGTTGGGGGGGAATTTGTTATCACCAAATATTGGCCATCTAACCATTTGTAATAAAATGTATTGAAGTACACTATGTAGGACCAATTTTACTATATTTAAATTTCTTTCACTATAAGAAATAATTTAATAAACCATATTTTATTAAGTTATTTCGGGTTAAAACAAGAAACCCGGTGAGGAATAATTAAATAAATCCTTATTTATTTGATTTTCCTCTAGGAATAATTAATTAAACCATTGCTTAATAATATTCCTGGTCATATTTAACCCAATTGTGATAAATAATTAGATAAATCATTATTTTTCTTATTTTTCTCTAGGAATAATGAATTAAATCATTATTTAGTTATTATTCCTTCTTAAGTTTTACTAAATAACCTAATTAATTTAATCATTTTTTATTTATTATTCCATATTAAGTTTGACTAAATCACCTAGGAATAATTAAACAAACCATTATTTTGTTTATTATTTCTAAATAAAGGTATTAACAAATTTAAATTCTTTTTACATCCAACAAAATATAATAAAATATTCCATGCAGTTAGAACTAGATCCTGGTTAGTAATATTTTTGTTTTTCCATTCGAGCTCCCACTTGATTTCAACACATGATTTGGGTTTTCTACATCATTGAGATAGAGAAAATTGTAAAGTTGAAGCATAAAGGATTACCAAGAACCCATCCCATTAAGGGGGACTCATAAAATTTACTTGTTTCCTTCACCAAGTGTTACATAATATAAAATCATTTTTCAATCTTATCTTTTCTGTTGGATTCTTGGAGTTAATTTTGCATCAGTTATTAATATTTAATGTTACTGCTTAACTAATTTTACTTGATAGATCTAGGTATTTGAAGGATTTGTTGTAATTTTCTATTGTTGATCTAAATGGTTAAGCAACCATTTCTGTTGTTAGTGTTATTTGGCATGCGTACCTAAAGTAGGATCTTTTCGTACACTTGTGGTAAGATTTTACACTAACATATACCTTTTTATGGAAGGGGTTGGTCATCTCCCTCTCTTCCTATTCTTAAAGGTAACTCATATTCAACCACTTCTATACTAATGTACATATGATATTCTTATCCATGTCCAAATTTCTTTCCACTTACTTGATTTAATTTGTGGGTATGATATTTTTCTTCTTCACGTGTTTCTTTCAATTCTATGGGTCATCTTCTACATGAAATTTCCAAAAATTATTCTCTATATGTCCATTAATGTTATAGTCATTGAAATGAATGTCAGGATATTATTATTAGTGTCCTATGATTACTATATTTTTTTCCTTCCCATATTTCCATTTCTTCTTCCCTTATTTGGAATCCTCCTGGTGTTCATTTTTATTTGAACTACTTGATTTCCCTCTCTTTTGGTATGTGCATGTAACCAAGCCTCATCCACTCTTTAGTGTTTGAAAAAATTAACTTCATTCCCCGTATGGTTTTTAATAACCCTAAAATACTTGAGGAGTATATCTAAGTCCTTGGGAGAGATTCCCATTATTATTATTATCTTCATAAATTCTATAGTTTAATCATGTACACTCTTCCCCTATCTTGGTGAGATGTAATTCCATCAGATCCACTAGTCCTTTACATACTTGGTTGAGTAGAATTGGCTCTTAATGAGAGTTCTGAAATACTCTCACTTAGTTACTAGGGAATCCTCATCCATCATTAGCGTTTCCCTGTGAATTTCCTCCTATGTTAGCTTGTGGCCTTCTAGTTTAAAACAAGAAAAAGAAAAATTATATTCTTCCTCTATATGATGAACACTAAAATAATATTTTATTATTACAACCAATGATTCAATTTCAAGCCTCAATATTACCTTTATATTTTTTTTATGTTTAACTATGCTTCCATCTTCAACAAGGAGAGTGAAAGGTTCACTACACCTAAGCTAGGTTGTTCTTTTTCATGTTCTCTCGTAGACTCCTATAGTTATTCTCAATCCCCTGGTTTTCCCTTTGAGTCAGAATTTTTGACTTATTCAATTCCTTTCTTAATTTCCAAATCCATGATGAGGAGGTTAATATTGTAGTTGATATTTATGACTTTCTCTTCTTGTTAGCATGCTAGTGTTTCTTTTGATATTACATGATGTATGCATGAGCTATAATGCCTTATATTGAGTCCTATTTATGTTTTTAGAAGTTTGTCATGGTCTTAAATTCATTGTGGAATATTATCATGGTGTTTGAGTTCGATCTTGAAGCTGAGTTCGAAATGATGGCTAAATTAGATTAAGGAATTTCAATATTATGATTCATACGGCAATCTTGTGTGGAGAAGTCACATACATACATTAATTTCCTTCATTAAAGTCATGTTTACATCTTGTAGGTGATTTTTTTAATTTATGAACTTATTATGGATATCGTTATTTATCTTTCTAATGGTTTTTTTTCATGGTTTTTAATCAAAAATGTTGAGAATTTTTTTATATATTCTAGAAGGTGATGTAAGTGAAAATTATCCATTAAATAAAGGTAGTTAAAGAAAAATTCAAGTGGAGAATTTTACATGTTTCAGATATACTTCACTGTATCAATATATCTCCATAACTTGATTGCATATACTAGTTTGACCATTTCTAAATATTATACATAGGAGAAGACCTAGAGGATTTTTGGTTGGCTTGATTGATTGAGAGAGAAACCCTTTGAGAAGACATCTATAGAGAATAAATTTGGTGATAAATACAAATTTAATATCACAATTAAGTCATATATTATTTCTGCAAGTCCTAGAAAATGTTTTTATGTAGGTGGTAGTGATTAGAGTTCAACAGAAGTTACATACAATTATTTGATAGAAAGAAGACTTGATATGGAGATTTGTTTTGGTTGATTTATTGAGTTTGTGTTTTAGAGAGAGTTTCTTTGATGATTTGGGTCTATACTTAAATATTTTGAAAAGTGGCCCCAAAGATTTTCAAGGGTATAATATCCTTGTTGGTAGTGGCCAACACAATTTTGAAAGGGGTGGTGGTTCATTGCTAGTCGTAGCCTTCTAAATTGTTAAAGGAGTGGTGGCTCCTTTTTGGTGGTGGGAACAAAATTTATTGGATGGGTGGTGGATCCTTGCTAGTAGTGGTAAGCTAAAATATGTAACAGATATTTGAGTAATACAAGATTCAGAGTGACGCATTAGTATCAGGGTGATTTTTGTCACTTTGGGGTTTCCACTAGAAATATCTTGTATTTCATTTTTCATGATTGCTTTATGTGTCATGGCTTTTATGTTGTAATTCTAGATGTAATTTCATGCTAATATTACTTCTCATGGGGGTATTTATTGTTCACTTAATATATTGGTGATTTTTTTTTTTTATGATTTTCATAACTTTTTATTCAACCCCCCTATCAATAGTGATATACTTTATAAAATGTGGTAAAAAATTTATTCCTCTCTTGTGGAGCTTTATCGCTTGAGATTGCATCATTGAATTATGGAAAAAAACAATAAGTTATCTCTAAAAGGGAAGGGAAAAAATAGACCATAAATACTTCATATATAAAGGCACCCTTCTTTTTTCTTTTCAAGGATATATATAACAATCACAAAGGTAATTCATGTGATGCATTGTCAATTAATTGTAATCATTATGGTAATTATACATCTAGATTCCCATTTCCTTGTGTTGATAGTGATGATGGCATACTTGAGAATATTGAGATAGAAGATGATATTTTGTCATTTGAAGTACATTCTCTAAGGGATAATATAGTTTATCATCAGATGGAGAAATAAATATTACAAAATTTTGAAGATGAACATGAGAGAAAAATAACAAAACTTGAAGTTGAGATCAAAAAGATCATAGCTAGAAACAAGGATCAATAGAAATTACAACAATTTTTTGAAGAGAAGGAATTCTCCTTCAAAAAAGAAATAAATAGAATAAAAACTCAACTAGAAGAAGGAAGGCAGGATGAAGAGGAAATGAGGGAGAAATACGTAGAAAATGATAGTAGCTAAAGTGGTTTCATTAAAGGATAATTTAGAGAAGAATAACAATCATTTAAAGAGAAACCATTAGTCTACATCTGTGAATTTAGATCTCAACTTACACAAAGGATAAGACAACTTAGTTGAAGCTATAGGAAAACAAATGATAGAAGTAGAAAAATCTACAAGAAAGAAAGCCATCATAAGAGCCATAATTCAAAGAAGTAACTCAAGGAAGATAATCCAAAGTTCATGCCACAAAAACAACCTATAAGATCATTCTCACACATAGGATATGTGAGAGCCTTCAACTGTGAGAAGCTTGAAAATATTGTGGTAAATTACAGAAGAATGCAATAAAAAAAGTAGTTGGATAGAAGGCCTTATTAAGAAAAAAACCAAGGAACATTTTCCCCCTTTCGAAGTACAACAAAAATAATGTGTAACAGTTATTTTTATCATGAATTCTACTCATGTAATGATTTTGGCCACCAAAATATTGAGTGTGGGTTTTATGGAAAGGGTAATAGAAGGAGGTTTGAAAAGAGATACGACTCCTTTCCACCATTTCTTGGTCACATTAGATTCTTTACATGTGATAATCTTGTCCATATGGTCAAATAATTCAACTTACCGAGGTTTTGAAGGCCATCTAATAAAAGAGATAATATCATGAAAAGAAGGTTAGGCAAGAAGATAAAGAGAGATTTCAATGTTAGAGATCAACCCCTAAAATTTTGGAGGAAGAAGAAATAACAATAGCCTACAAGAAGAAATTGAGGCTCGCATGGTCTCAGCAGAGCATATGGAGCATCATGATATAGCATGAGGGACCATTCAAGATATAAACACAACATAAGTAGTGCATATGGAAAAATATTCTTGATGAGAAGATGTATGAGCTTATGGGGATATGTGCAAGGTTAACATTGTTCTGTTACTTTATATTGATATTTATTATTTTAGTCATGAGAAATTGTTTGATGAAACACTAATGTTGCTTTTGTATACATGGTAGTAAAACATAATTGATGTTTGAATATAGGTTTTGTTGTTGCCAATTTTTTTATATTTTCTACTTGTTGTAAGAATTTAGGGTACTAAGTTTCATCAGTTGAAGTTATTGTGATCGAAGTATTGATATAGAATTTTTGATGTGAGTATTAGAGATATTTTCAAGGTGTAGAGATTATATGGAAATGGCACATGTGTATAGGGAGCATCTCATATGCTTCAAGTGATTCAATGGTTTATTAATGGCATCATGTTTCCTTGCCAGTAGAATAGGAAAACGACATTTTTTGGAGGAGCTTGATATGTTGCTCATGCTATATGTTTATCTAACATTGGTCTGTTGTATGAGTATATGCTTTGGTTTTGAATGGATTATGTGTTGTATAATATTTTTGTAGGAGATAATATGCAGTTTTTTTCTATTTTATTGAGGTATAAATTTTTATTCATATTGAGTTTTTTTTTAGCTTATTGATGAGTCTCAATATTGCAACAAGAATGTTGCAACTCCCAGGGCTGCCAAATTTAATTATCAACCTAGGGTTGGTACAAACTTAAGAGGTATCAACACTATATGTGAAACATACGATGTGTCCTTGTTTTTTCTATCTAATGTAATGGAGTGAATTTCATGAAATAAAAGCCAAAACTTATTATAGAAATGGAAGTGTTTCTTTGAAAATAAATTAATCCCATGCAAGAACAACAATTTTTAATTGAAATCGTAAGAGCATGAATTCAAATAAGTAGGCCTAATATACATTGTAAAAATGCATGTCCTAGGTGGTATTTCTTCTTCCCCTATCATAGATTTAGATCCTAGGGGTCACTATTGAAGCCTAAGAGACAAAATCCAAGCTTTGGGAGTAATTTTGGTCGAGTTTACATGTGTTACAAGAGTGTTATAGGAAGTTTTATTTTCTCTAGAGGAAGTTATGTTTAGGAGTTAACTCACCGAATGAATAAGTACACAAAATAAAAATGAGATGGAGATTTTTTTTATTTATTATTATTTTTTAGGTCTCCATTACAATAATAATCACCCCAAAGCACCCATGTTCATACGTGCTAAAAAATAACAGAAAATTACTACTCTAAAAACTATAAATTCAAGAACTACTGAGCTAGTTAACCTATCCAATGCCTAACCTAATAAAGTGAAAATGCAATGGGGTGATTTTTTTTATTAAAATAAATTTTGTTATGACCTAATAAAAGTTTAGTCAACTCCAATGAAGCTCATTAACCAATTCTAAAAAATAGCGGAAAATTACTACTATTTCGTTACAAAACATTTGCAAAAATCTTATATTCATGAACTAGTAACCAAATCCAAGTAGCTCAATGATGAATATTACCTTCCAAAGTGATATTAAGAATGTATAGTTCTTTAGAATATATAAATAACATTCAAAATAACTCAGTTGAATCATTTAACTCATTCGTACACTAAGAAAAGTATCAATACTAGATACAAAAGTAAGAAAAACAAGAATATGAAACTCATGTGAATAAGAAGTGAAAAGAACATAAATAAATTGTGAAATAGGGATCGCAGGCTCCTAGAATGGCCAAGCCTAAGGAGACTCTGAGTCCTATTAAATACACCAATATTTAGAAGCTAAAAATGGCACCAAACATCATTATTGAATCAATAAAGGTACATCCTTCCATGAAATAAAAATTGAGGTGCTAAACAACAAGTTTTCTCCATAATAAGACTCAGAAATACATGATCCTAGAGGAAAAATAGAATTTTTACTTATAAAAATTGATGGGGAAGCATTAACCTTGAAAGGAGGAATATTTCCATTCCAAAATCCCTCAAATAGTGGATCTGGTTCCCAACACTAGGAGTTTGCATTAAATGACAGGGAACACATTCCTTGATTTTCTCAATCATTGGATTTCCATAATATCTCAATAATTTTGTGATATTTTTTTCATTTACTATCCCAACTTGAACCTCTTATGGTAGAGAGTAAGTACCTAAATTATTTTGTTCATAATTTGTCTAATATTCTCACAATATTGTTCAAAAATAATTAATACTATGCACAAATATGAAATTATCTATAAACCTTCCTATGATCATATTAAAGCTTCAAAAAATGGTATTAAGTGTAGATAGAGATATTTAATATAGCCTTTATTTTCCTAATAAATGTTATATGGGACTTAATTTATGTTTAATTTACATGCCCATCATACCCCTTGTTAGTGCTCGAATCTACCTTAGGCTGAAATAAGGTAAAACTCAAGGCAACATCAAACCAAGCTTAGCCTCGTAGCTAGCCCTACGAGGAAAGGAGAGGGCTCTCTCTGGGTCTATCTCGGCAAAAGGTCTTCAAAGGGGCTGAGATGACCTATAATGGATACTGATTTTAGGCTAGTAAATAGATATGAATGAGGGATATTTGATTAAATGACTGAGTTTATGGGCTGTATGGAACCAAGGAACAGCATGAAGCTGAGAGATTAAATCAATGACACAGATTATCTTACGAGGCAAGATAGGCAAGAATTTTAGCAATAAGATTTGGAATAAGGAGTGGAAGGACTGCTGAGAGGTTGACAAGGGCATAATTGATGAATCCTTATCAAATAGAATAAATTACACAAAAACATGAAAAGCTTTCCCAAGGCAGAGCAGTAAACTGGATTCTGCCCTTCTCACTTAAAAGATTTCAATTAGAAATGACTATGAATGACCTGTAAAACATAACAAAACACATATGAAACAGGAAGAAGAAACATATGTCAAATTCATACCACAGGAATCTCATGAAACAGAGCCGCATCCTTTCATTAATTCTCAGTCAAAAACTGTACAATGAAAACTCTGTATTTTTCTCCCACATGTTTCCCAGAACACTCTCAAATGATTTTCACTATAATAAATAAACTCTGCTAAGAGAAAACAGATCGACCCAAAAACAAAGGCGCTTTTTAACTGAAATTAGAAAGATAGAAAAGAGCGATTCATCTATTCTAAAAAGAAAACAACGTTACATTTTCCATTTGCAAATTTCTGATGGCCAATTGAAAGACAAAAACTGGAGTGAAGATCCATTTGGATTATTAACTAAAGTCATTAATAGGAGATCGATCCTATTTCTCTGCCCTGGCGAATGTCTTTTATTCTAAATTCAGGCTTTCCGATCTTTGACTGCAACTTTACATCTGTCGTTTGAATAAAAACAAATTTTTAAACTAAAATTTCACCTTTGATAAAGGGAAAAATGAATGATCTCAGCTGTAGTTTTTCTAAGCTCGACAATACCTCCTTCACTACCAACGAGCACATATCTATTTGCCGAAAATGCCTGTCTTTTTGTAATATTGACAAGCTCCATGTACTTTGAAGAAAACCATTTTACCTTTATAATAAAGACGCTATTTTACCTTTTGCACCATTTCCTCCTATCGCAACAACATATGCTATGTCTCTTCGTGAGGTTTTCAAAGCTTTATGACCCAATTTAGCAAGCTCCTCTAATTCCGTCATGGTCAAACCTATATGAGGAATGCCATTCAAGATTGCTATTATTGCAGGAACAACTCCATTCTCCTCCACAATCATCTCAACCTGCTTTGCAGTCTCAAAATTCTGTGGGTATGGCATACCACGTGAAATTATGGTAGACTCAAGAGCAACTATAGGAAGTCTATCCACAAGAGCACACTGCGCCAAAGGTGAAATTTTGAAATTTGATGCATCAACCTTGTCAACATCACCAGGTGAGCGTGAGAAATGGCTTCGAATGTTTGCCACTCTTGAAGCTGTGCCCCACATTATCCTCGCACTCCCATCCTGTTCGCTCATATTGTATTGCTAATTTTAAGCTGAGCTACGATTCTTCCAAGCCCTTTCCTTTACTGTAAAAGGAAGTTGCAGGTAGATGGGCCCAACTGTTTCTTCTTGAGCTCCAAACAACTAAAAAATCAATTGTCAATTTGCAGAATGGAATGAAGAATCTTGGAGCCTCATCAAAAAAAATGTAAATTTTGCTCCAATATAACCATTATTCTTGACCAATGCAATATTTGCAATCAGTTCCCCCAGTCATTTACTCGCGCAAGAATGTAAGTGGTTACATCATTACCAGTAATATTCTTCTTCACAGTTTCTTTCACAACAGTCTGTATGGCAGACTCTATTAAATTCCCAGCTGCTTCACTGGCCTCTGGAATTGGTATTCCAATTATTAGTCCACTTTCCAAGGCCCAGTTTAACATTTGAATCAATTAGTTTAGCACACTCCTCTGGAGAATTGACACGACAAGGCGCCTTGACGGCACTTCTTCGGGTAAAAAATGCTGGAAACTCTTCACTATTATATGCTGCAACAGTCACTCCTTGTGTCTCCAGGTACTCAAGAGTTCTTGGAATGTCCAAGGTTGACTTGACACCTGCACAGACAATAGCCACTGGAGTCCTTCCAAGCTCAGTTAAATCAGAGGAGATATGCATTGATATCTCTCCATGTCGATGAACTCCTCCAATACCTCCAGTAACAAAGACAGGAATTCCAACCTTCGCAGCAAAAAACATGGTTGCAGAAACTGTGGTAGCACCATTTTTCAAAATTCTTTCCCTACTCTGTTCTGTTCTCCTCCTATTCTGCAAATTTATTACATCTGAATTGTAATCAATTTTAAAAAATTTAAAATATGGGCCTGATGAAAAGAAAAATCAAAGACATCTGCTTGTCTTGGGAGAGAGTGGTTTTTCCAGTAAGGCTGAAATATACATTTCCTTGAATTGGATCCCTCTGTCCAACTTACGCCTAATAGACAAATTGATCTTATCAAATCCAATCCTTTCCAGCAAGGGCACATAAAATTTTACTCGGAGCAAAAGAGTGAATCGACTTAGCAATTTGACGAAAAATTGATGAAATTTGGTCTTTTGATTCTGTGCGCCGCGTCAGTTGCCCAGTGCGCGGTGTAGCGTGAGTGCGCCGCTCCCTTGCAAATTTCCATTGTGAAAAACTCTTCAACACGCCGCGTTGCGCCTATGCGCCATGCCTTTGCCCAATGCGCTACACACAAATTACACATAGTCAGCCTTCTGAAAACACAGTTTGGCTCTTCAATTTCCAATTCGACTTCTCTCTAAGACCTTTTTGAATGTTTCTTGATGCATATGGGTTAAAATACTTGGAGAAACATCTTGAAAAGAGATGATTTTGATTTTTTCTTTGTAATAACCCACTTTGTACAGTATGTAGAACTTTGGCACTTTGACAAACTCTGTCTTTCATTTCCTTCTCTGACCTTCTTTAGCTGAAATGATGTTTCTTCTGTTGATTGTTTTGCAGGGATAGGAGCTGCTGAAACCTAGCAAAATGACCAGGGTTGCCTGAAGAAATGTAAAACTTGAAAAACCTTATCAATCATGTATTAAACACACTTAATGATTTCTTCTTCAAAACAGAGTTTTGAAGAAGAAATGTCCTTCAACATTATTAATGATGAGAATCTTGAAATGAAAACTCATGGAGACATCCTCGTAGCCTGCGGGCATGATTTGACATTTCAAAAGACAAAACCCTAGACTCAGAAACTAAAATGACTCTTTTTGACCAAAATAGCATTACTGACTGCAAATGACGAGAAATGAACTTTGGTGAATTTGACTCTAACGAAGGACTGAAAAGACCGAGTCTAACACTAGCTCCAATGGGGATGGTAGCTCTAGCTTCGTGGAGGTGCCAAGAATAGAAGATCTTTGGAAGAGCATAAAGTGCCTTTATCCATTGGGAAATGGAATCCATTATTTGACAAATCGACACAAAACCTTTGACTCATTTGACTGATTGAAACTTGACTGAAATGACTAAAAAATGACTCAACAAATGACTCATGACTGACTAAAACAAGTATTTACAAATCTTTTGAAAAAGGCAGCAGTTCATCAAGATTTGAAAGCATGATGAAAACCACCTGCATACTGATGAACTATGTATAATCATGTGTAATGAGCTTTCCAATATAACCAATCAAGCAGATGCCTTCTTGATTGATTCTCCCGATTAGATGTCCTGGTCAACAATAAATACTGGTAACTGGGCATCAAAAAACATAATCGACCATGATCTCCTTCATTACTAAATACTGCAATAATCACCTTCACTGCTGACTACAACAAACCTGCCAAAGGATCTTGAAAAACATGAAGATTTACCTCCTGCTGAAAGAACAAGGTTCCTTTTTCTTCTGCTTCTGCTCTCCCTTCAATAAAAGTCTGCTCTTGGTCTTCAAAACATTTTGAATAAATAGATGGGCAACTGTCCTCTTCAAAGAACATCTCAAAACATGAGACATATGAAGAAAAATCTGAAAGGCAATCCTGACTGTTCTGAGTCTGAATATATTGTGGGTCATCTTCATATGATAGGATACCCAGATTATCATGTTCCTCATTACATTCATCAATCATAAGAAAAGAAACTTCAGCTGATTCTTGATGCTCAAACATGACAGCCTTATCATCTTCGTGAAAGGAAATATTATCTATTTGCTGATCTATAAAACTGATTACAAGACAGTCATCATTTTAAAAAGAGGAAGAAGTTTCACCGACACTTGCTTGACCATTTGCGCACTGCAAATCTGCTTTAACTTGAGCTGTAACATGACCTTTCAAGAGTTGATCTATCTCATCTTTAGATAAAGGAGATAATGCTTTTTGTTTTCTTTTTCTCGCACAATAATTGTCCTCATATGACATGGAAATCAAATTATCATTTATTACTGAGTTATTGAAAGAATATTTATCACTTACTAAAACTTTTTCATGAACTGACTGGATTACCTCCTCATGAAGGCTATGTTCTAATGAACTGAGAGCATTTTGATCCATAACTGTGTCTTCTGCATCCCAGATGATTTCAACAGCAGAATTCTCCTTGATGGGATTCAACACAAGGTATTCTTGGTCATCACGATCTGAATCCGAAACTGAAGTAGCTGACTTGACTGCATCACATTCTGAAATTGAAGCTTTACTTCCCTGTATGCTGTCTTCTTCTGTGGGCAGATCTGAAACGAGACTCTCTTTTTCATCATTTTCAGCCATATGACAATCTTCAACCTACTGATCTTCATAAGTATGCTCTGAGATTTCTGCATGCTGCTGAAATGGGTTTTCATACAATGCTTCCATGATTTCTTCATCCATCAATTCATTATTCCCATAACCATTCTCAAGATCTTCAATGAAATTGTGAACATGGCTACAATAGTTCTGAACTAAATTCAAATATGGATATGATTATTTATATCTTTCATAGAATATCATATGAAAATCCTTTAAACAGTAAATAGATGCAGATGGCAAACCTTCATACCATGATCGGGCTTCATCTTCCAACGTAGCCATAAAAATCTTCATCAAACATTCTTTAGGAAAACCGACCTTTAAATTATCCACATGAATGTGAAATTTCACCAAATGAAGAGCAGCATCATTATCTTCCACATTTCTGAACATAGGAAAATTCTGAAGCCAATCTACCATGGGCATTTTATTTGAAAATCCTGGGATGTGATCTCGGCTCATGGGAGTGTATCTTCTTGCAATCCGGTCCATCTTGACAATCTCAAAACTACTGATCTCCCTGTAGTGAAATCACCATGAAGCATCGATTTCTGGATTGTTCAGTGAATGAAGTCACCAGGTGAATGTTTTCAGCCTTGCGGTGTCTGACCATTGTTCACCATCAACGATTAGATCTGAACTTTGTCATCCTTTACCGGGGAGGAAATTTCCCCAGTATGGTCGCCACTATGTTAGCGCTCGAATCTACCTTAGGATGAAATAAGGTAAAACTCAAGGCAACATCAAACCAATATTAGCCTCGTAGCTAGCCCTACGAGGACAGGAGAGGGATCTCTCTGGGTCTATCTCGGCAAAAGGTCTTCAAACAAGCTGAGATGACCTATAATGGATACTGATTTTAGGCTAGTAAATAGATATGAATGAGGGGCATTTGATTAAATGACTGAGTTTCTAGGCTGTATGGGACCAAGGAATAGCATGAAGCTGAGAGATTAAATCAATGACACAGATTATCTCATGAGGAAATATAGGCAAGAAGTTTAGCAATGAGATTTGGAATAAGAAGTGGAAGGACTGCTGAGAGGTTGACAAGGGCATAATAGATGAATCCTTATCAAACAGAAGAAATTACACAAAAACATGAAAATATTTCCCAAGGCAGAGCAGTAAACTGGATTCTGCCCTTCTCACTTAAAATCATTCAATTAGAAATGACTATGAATGACCTGTAAAACATAACAAAACACTTATGAAACAGGAAGAAGAAACATATGCCAAATTCATACCACAGGAATCTCATGAAACAGAGCCGCATCATTTCATTAATTCTCAGTCAAAAACTGTACAGTGAAAACTCTGTATTTTTCTCCCACATGTTTCCCAGAACTCTCTCAAATGATTTTCACTATAATAAATAAACTCTACTAAGAGAAAACAGATCGACCCAAAAACAAGGGCGTTGTTTCAATTGAAATTACAAAGATAGAAAAGAGCAATTCATCTATTCTAAAAACAGAACAACGTTACATTTTCCGTTTGCAAATCTCTGATGGCCAATTGAAAGACAAAAACTAGAGCACAGATCCATTTGGATTATTAACTGAATTCATTAATAGGAGATTGATCCTATTTCTCTGCCTTGGTTAATGTCTTTTATTCTAAATTCAGGCTTTCCGGTCTTTGACTGCCACTTTACATCTGTCGTTTGAATAAAAACAAATTTTAAAAATAAAATTTCGCCTTTGATAAAGGGAAAAATGAATGATCTCAGCTGTAGTTTTTCTAAGCTTGAAAATACCTCCTTCACTACCAGTGAGCACATATCTATTTGCCGAAAATACCTGTCTTTTTGTAATATTGACAAGCTCCATGTACTTTGAAGAAAACCATTTTACCTTTATAATAAAGATGTTATTTTACCTTTTTCACCATTTCCTCCTATCGCAACAACATATGCTATGTCTCTTCGTGAGGTTTTCAAAGCTTTATGACCCAATTTAGCAAGCTCCTCTAATTCTGTCGTGGTCAAACCTATATGAGGAATGCCATTCAAGATTGCTATTGTTGTAGGAACAACTCCATTCTCCTCCACAATCATCTCAACCTGATTTGTAGTCTCAAAATTCTGTGGGTATGGCATACCACGTGAAATTATGGTAGACTCAAGAGCAACTATAGGAAGTCCATCCACAAGAGCACGCTGCGCCAAAGGTGAAATTTTGAAATTTGATGCATCAACCTTGTCAACATCACTAGGTGAGCATGAGAAAAGGCTGTGAATGTTTTCCACTCTTGAAGCTGTGCCCCACATTCTCCTCGCACTCCCATCCTGTTCGCTCATATTGTATTGCTAATTTTAAGCTGAGCTATGATTCTTCCAAGCCCTTTCCTTTACTGTAAAAAGGAAGTTGCAGGTAGACGAGCCCAACTGTTTCTTCTGGAGCTCCAAACAGCTAACAAATCAATTATCAATTTGCAGAATGGAATGAAGAATCTTGGAGCCTCATCAAAGAAACTGCAAATTTTGCTCCAATATAAGCATTATTCTTGACCAATGCAATATTTGCAGCCATTTCCCCCAGTCATTTACTCGTGCAAGAATGTAAGGGGTTACAACATTACCAGTAATATTCTTCTTCACATTTTCTTTCACAACAGTCTGTATGGCAGACTCTATTAAATTCCCAGCTGCTTCACTGGCCTCTGGAATTGGTATTCCAATTATTAGTCCACTTTCCAAGGCCCAGTTTAACATTTGAATCAATTAGTTTAGCACACTCCTCTGGAGAATTGACACGACAAGGCGCCTTGATGCCACTTCTTTGGGTAAAAAATGCTGGAAACTCTTCACTATTATATGTTGCAACAGTCACTCCTTGTGTCTCTAGGTACTCAAGAGTTCTTGGAATGTCCAAGATTGACTTGACACCCGCACAGAAAATAGCCATTGGAGTCCTTCCAAGCTCAGTTAAATCAGAGGAGATATTCATTGATATCTCTCCATGTCGATGAACTCCTCCAATACCTCCAGTAACAAAGACAGGAATTCCAACCTTCGCAGCAAAAAACATGGTTGCAGAAACTGTGGTAACACCATTTTTCAAAATTCTTTCCCTACTATGTTCTGTTCTCCTCCTATTCTACAAACTTATTTCATCTGAATTGTAATAAATTTTAAAAAATTTAAAATATGGGCCTGATGAAAAGAAAAATCAAAGACGTCTTCTTGTCTTGGGAGAGAGCGGTTTTTCCAATAAGGCTGAAATATACATTTCCTTGAATTGGATCCCTCTGTCGAACTTACGACTAATAGAAAACTTGAGCTTATTAAATCCAATCCTTTCCAGCAAGGGCGCATAAACTTTTACTCGGAGCAAAAGAGTGAATCGACTTAGCAATTTGATGAAAATTTGATGAAATTTGGTCTTTTGATTCTGTGCGCCGCGTCGGCTGCCCAGTGCGCTGCGTAGCATGGGTGCGCTGCACCCTTGCAAATTTCCATTGTGAAAAAATTTTCAACGCACCGCATTGCACCTATGCGTCGTGCCTCTGCCCAATGCACCGCGCGCAAATTACACACAGTCAGCCTTTTGAAAACACAGTTTGGCTCTTCAATTTCCAATTCGACTTCTCTCTGAGACCTTTGTAAATGTTTCTTGATGCATATGGGTTAAAATACCTGGAGAAACGTCTTGAAAAGAGATGATTTTGATTTTTTCTTTATAATAACCCACCTTGTACAGAATTTAGAACTTTGGCACTTTGACAAAATCTGTCTTTCATTTCCTTCTCTGACCTTCTTTAGTTGAAATGATGTTTCTTTTGTTGATTTTTTTGCAGGGATAGGAGCTGCTGAAACCTGGAAAAATGACCAGGGTTTCCTGAAGAACTGTAAAACTTGAAAAACCTTATCAATCATGTATTAAACACACTTAATGATTTCTTCTTCAAAACAGAGTTTTGAAGAAGAAATGTCCTTCAGCATTATTAATGATGAGAATCTTGAAATGAAAACTCATGGAGACATCCTCGTAGCCTGCGGGCATGATTTGAGATTTCAAAAGAAAAAACCCTAGACTCAGAAACTAAAATGACTCTTTTTGACCAAAATAGCATTACTGACTGAAAATGACGAGAAATGAACTTTGGTGAATTTGACTCTGACGAAGGACTGACAAGACCGAGTCTAACACCCCTAGTGAAATTGTTAATCGTCCTCTGAGCAACCTATTCATCCTCCTTGCCCAATGGTTCTTCATGTATGTTGGCCTATTTCATTCTGTGTTTGTTGGTCCATGTGTTTCTCCTCCTCATGCTCTTCTTTCTACTCTTTGATTTTCATTTCTTCCCCTATCTCAGTTTCCCATTGAACTTATAATGTAGGATTAGGCTACTTATTTCTCCTACGTGATTCTTCAACTCTAATAGGTCCTATTTTTTAGTGTAACACCTTGATTTTGGTTCATGTTCTTTTCCACTTGGGTCTTGTAAATTGACTACAACCTAAAGTGAAACCTCATCACCATATCAGTTAGACTGTAAAAAAATCCCATCTCACTGCAATTTTTAGAAATTGGTAAGAACTTTAGGATGTTGATAGACTCTCTCTATATTGATGGGTTTTCTCCTATTAAATCATGCCACCATATTTGCAAATTATAAATTATGTGAATTTTATGTGCAAAGCTAGGTTCTTACTTGAACCACTCATTTTTTAATTTATATGAGTTTGTGTGTCCTTGATACCTCTCACAATGCATCTGAAGTTTCCCCCCAAATCCTTTGTCTTCCAGCCTTTATAAAACCTTTCTCAAGAAAGAAAAACAACAAATCAGGTGGAAAATAGGGGATTCTATAGCAAACAGAGTTTCCTGTAGCACCTATGAAGTTTCCTATATAAACTCAAAATTTTCTTGTAGGAACTCTAAAAAAGGAATAATTTTGATAATGGTGGACTCAGTTTTCAATTGCAAGAGAAAATTTTGTATTCTTGACCATGACATATTATACTATTCATTAAATTTTTATGAATGCCCTTGAATAGAAATCTGAATTGTCTTATCTCATTAAATTCTAAAATTGATAACACTTAATGCATAACACTTTATTCTTATAGAGGATGAAATGATGGTGAATAACCTAAAGCAAAAGAAAGAAATTAGGTGAAACTAATCTACTAACATGGATTCCTTCCACGCTTGGATAATTTACCATATTGCAACCCAAAATTTCTATGGCAAATCCTTTGCATCTTTATTGTGTTTCTGTGTACCTTTTAACAATTAGTTTATCATTCTCCAACACCCTAAGAGCAATTTTTTTTTCTTTCAACCCTTTGTTAGCTTCCTATAGCAAGTATATCCTTCCTATATAAAATATATTCTTCTTGTAGCAAATATGTATTTCCTGTCGCAACTCTATTGCACCTATAGCAGCTGATATTTGCATGCCAAGAGTTGGTGGGCCCACCTTTTATTTTTTAATGTTTTAGTTTTTTTTTCTCTTTTTTCAAATGAGTTTATTTTTTTTTCCATCCCATTATAATTGATAAAAAACATCTCTTTAAATTATATAAATACTTCCAATGGTGCCATGTACACATCAAGATGATGGATAAACTCATGTGTAGCCTCATAATATATGTTTTGACTTGTACCTAAATGTGAGAGACCAAATTCTTTGAATAAAAGGATATCATAAATGGTTGGAGAATAGTGTATTTTTACAACTTAATGACTATCTGAAACCATATTTCAATATATTTTTGATGCCCCTGGTCGACTTTCACATTTGGATCTATTTTTTTGTCCCCCTCTACCATGACATTCAAATCTCTTTTTGGTTAGTTTTCTCTTGAAAACATGGAGGATATGATGGTAAACAAGAGCGGACCTTCTCAGGCTCTAATTCAGATGTCATCTCTCCATTAAGTGAAACCCATGACTCTTTGGTCTTCCCATTTTAATCTTCTTCTTCTGGATGTTGTCCTTCAATGAAATTAACAGAATCTATTTTTTGTAATACCTTTCTTGAACTAAGATGAATGCCATTTATATCAATAGGATATGTTTGGAAGTGTTGTGCTCAACATTGTAAGTGGTTTGAAATACTTCGTTGTGTGGGTTTGGAAATGGTGCTATAGATAGTTGAGTGGGAGTGGATATTTGAGATGGATTTGGTTGAGGTTGTGGTTGTGGTGGAGGTGGATGGTAGGGATAAAATGAATTTGGGTATGTAGGATATTGACGAAAAAATTTAGGATATTATGTATTTCTCCCATAAAGGTTCTTTACAGCCTTGTTTCCAAGATTGGTTTTTAGGTTGACATGGCCAAGGTTGCCAAGGAGGGAGTGTGTTCCAATTACTTCAAGATGGACATACATATTCTTGAAATTGTGAATTAGGTTATTGATCCATACTAGGTTGAATAGGTTTTCATGGTTTTCTTGGAGCTACATAATAAAGTTGCTTTGGTGATTGAATTGCTCCCCTGTCTTCTTGGTACAATTCCTCCAACCTCGGTAATGATGGACAATATTTAGTAGCGTATGATTCTGCATTGATAACAGAAATATCAACATCTTCTTTTTTCTCATTTGTCATTCTTAATATTTCTACTTGTTCAGTTAAATTGCTAATAATTTCAGTTTCAAAGTTATCTAGAAAATTTCCAAGTTCAACTTGACTTAAAAATGTTGATGTTGATTTACTTACTCTTTCCCTCCCTCTTGATATGTGCTTGCATGTTTCATGAATTTCTTCAAATGATAATTGGTATACAACACCTCTAATCATGAGATCAAGGAGATCAATCCACTCATCCCTAATTTTTCTAACTAAGATGGTTTTTAGTTTGTCAACCTAAATGATGTAATTTTTCCTTCTTAACATTATACATGAACCTCTCTATTAGATCCTTAATACTCGCATCTTATCTTTTATTCATTGTAAAAAATTCTTCTTCAACATCATGATCTTTATATTTTCCTATAAATATCTTTTGCATATCATTCTATGATCTTGTTGAATTAGTCACTAAACTCATGGACCATTTAAGAGCTCTATCCTTCAATGTTGCTGAAAAAAATCTCAAATTTTTAGTGCTTAATAACTAACTATAAGATATAAAAACAATTTCAAATTAAAAGACAAAATTTTATTGATCCTCTAACCTCATACCATGGAAGTTGGGAAGGAAAGATGGAGGGATGTTCTTCATATTAAAAATGACATCAGTATCTTGCATGGGGAATCCAAGAGGATCTTCTTCGCTGTCATTATATCCATTCATTTCTTCTATCTTCTCTTCTACCTCTAATTATTATTCCTGAAAAAGTGGATATTGATGTGGCTCTTACTACAAAAAGTGATCAAATGAGTGGGGGTTGGTGTTGGAGAAGTATTTTAAATTTTTTTTGAATAAGAATTCTAATACAATGATATTTTCTATTTTTGAAATGAAATATTCCTAATGCAAATATTTTTGTTCTTACGGAAAGAAAAGAAATGAATTAAAGATGGAATAAAGTAATGCATACTTTGACACCTCCAAGAAAACAACGTGAAATGGAAATGAGCCTCAGTACTGCAACAAGAATGCTAAAACTCCCAAGGCTACCAAATTTAATTATCAACGTGGGGTTCATACAAACTTAAGAGGTATCAGCACTATATGTGTAGCATAAAATGTGTCCTTATTTTTTTTATCTAATGTAATGGAGTGAATTTCATGAAATAGAATCCTAAAATGATTATAGAAATGGAATTTTTTCTTTGAAAATAAATTAATGCGAGACAAGAACAACAATCTGTAATTGAAACCGTAGGAGCGTGAATTCACATAAATACACCTAATCTACTTTGTAAAAATGCATGTCCTAAGTATTGTCTGTTCTTCCCAAATCATGTACTTATATCCTCAAGGTTGTCTCTCAAGCCTAAGAGATAAAAACCAAGCTTTTGGATAAATTTTGGTTAACTTTACACATGCTACGAGAGTGCTACAGGAAGTTTTGTTTTTTCTACAAGAATTTTTGTTTAGGATATAACTCACCGAATGACTAGGTAAATCAAATGAAAATGGGATGTTATTTTTTTTATTATTATTTAGGATGTCTTAGGTGGAATCATTCCAAAACACCCTTGTTCACACGTGATAAAAAATAACATAAAATTTCTACTTTAAAAACTGGAAATTCAGGAACAGCTAAGCTAGTTAACCTATCAAATGCCTAACCTAATCAAGTGAAAATGAAATGGGTTAAATTTTGTTATTAAATTGAATATTTTTATGAACTAATAAAAGTGTAATAAAATCAAATTAATCTCATTAACCCATTCTCAAAAATAGCATAAAATGACTACTATTTAATTACAAGGAATTTTCCAGAAATCTTGTATTCATGAACTAGTAACCAAATCCAAGTAGCTCAGTGATGAATATAACATTCCAAAGTTATTATAAAGATGAATAATTATTTTTAATATGTAAATAAACTATAAAATAACTCACTTTTACCATTTACTCAATCCTACAATAATAAAAACATCAATACTGAATATAGAAATAAGAAAAACAAGAATAAGAGATGCATTTGAATAAAAAGTGAAAAGAACATAAATAAATTGTGCAAGAGGACTATGAGTCTCTTGGGATGGAAAATGCCATGGAGACTCAGTTTCATATGAAAGAAACCAAGATTTAGAAGCCAATAATGGCACCAAAATTCATTATTGAATCTATCCAAATACATCCTTCTAATAAATGACAATGGAGCTGCTAAAAAACATGTTTTCTCCATAATAAGACTAAGAAATACATGCCCCTAGAGGCCAATTCGAATTGGTACTTATAAAAATTTATGGGGAAGCATTATCCTTGAAAGGAGGAATCTTTGCCCTCCAAAATCCCTCAAATAGTAGATTTGGTTCCTAATGCTATGAGTTTGCATTAAATAACATGGAACACATTCCTAAATATTCTCAATCATTGGAGTTCTAGAATATCACAATAATTTCATGATATTTTGTTCATTTATTCTTCAATATTTATTCTCCTATAGTAAGAATAAAGTCCCTAAATTATATCCTTCTCCAAATATTCATAATCTATCCAATATTCTCACTATATTCTTCAAAAATAAGTAATATTAGGAAAAATATGAAATTATCTCTAAAAATTCCTAAGAGCATATTAAAGCTTAAAAAAACATTATTAAGTGTATAAGGAGAGAGTTAATATAGCCTTCATGTGCCTAATAAAGGTTAGATGGGCCTTAATTTATGTCTAATTTACAGGCACATTACTCATGATATGCCATGTTTAATTCCCATTATCATATGAGATAGTTGTATATGATGCTAGTGATTGTGAGAGTTTTATATGAAGAACAAAATGATGGTTTTGCATGGATCTTATTGTATGTGGTTGCAGTTGCTTTCATTTTTCTAGTGATAATGGTTTGTAACTAGTATGCAGAAGAAATAGGATTTGATCATGATGGATTGATTTTATGTTATTGTTCTTATTATACATATCATGGTGGTTTATATTTTATCATATGACACATTATTTACTTGGACACTAACTGATGTTATTGATGACTGAGATATATTGATGGGTTTAATGTTGATCGTGTTAATTGAATGTTATGTTGATTATTGACTTATTTGGTACTAAAGTTTTTTTGTTTCTTCTAGCTTTTTTAACTAGAGATAGAGCTTGTGCCACATGACCATGGTTCCATGTTCTTAAGTCCAATTGGTGTATATTTCCTATTTTTTATGAGGAAGATTACTGAAGTGATATGTAATGTTGCTACCATTGCATTGTTGTATTTATGTCGTCGCTACCAGTTTATATTATTTTTCATAGGTTTATGCTTTGTATGGTGGTTGTTCTACTACCATATTTTTTCTTCAGAGGGTTGATATCTATTTTTCATTGGTTTATTACGCTATTGATTATTGTTGGTACTAATATCAGGTTTTTCATGTTTCAAAGAGATTTCATTTTGGTGATGGTAAATGTTGTTTCTACGCCACTAACTATTTCCATGTATTCTTTATTGATACTAAAATATTAGTTTATGAATGATGTTTGGAGAGGTTGAGAGATGTTATCATGTGATATACGTTGTGGTTATATCACTTCTAACACATATTTTTTATCATATATTCCATGTACATGCATTATGTCATTATATTAGGCATGCATTGAAGAGAGTAATATTATGTGTATTTTAGTAGCACTTGTGGCAACCATTTATGGGCTTCTCGATGAGATTGTCTCAGTATTGTATTGGTGATGCATAAAGGTGTTCCATGGTTGTTGGCACGTATTATAATAGGTCATATATTTCATCCATGTTTTCACCCTAGAGTGTGAGATAAAACCTTGTATCTTTTTCACTTTATGATTGTGTAATGTTGGTTGTGTAGTCACGAGTCTTGGAATCTATTTGGTTGAGAGATCTAGGCATGCATTACGATGATTCAAATGAATTTTCCACGTAAGCACATGTGTGCGTAGTATTAAAACCATGTAACAATGTTTCTTCTATTTTTTGGTGAGTAATAAAATTATTTTGTTTTTGGGAACTCTAATTGATTCTTGTTGTAGCAATGTGTTAGTGGTTGGTATTGCATTGTAATTAATGATAAATCCATATACATCCTTTTGTATTATGCTCATTGGATAGTTTATTTCCTATTGAACATAACAAGGAGGAAATGGAAGTGGTGATTATTTATAAACAATAGTTAGAGGAGTCATTTATAGATCTCCTTTCATGGTTTCGAGGGTGTAACACCCTCTTCCCACATATACCCAAGTAACCGAACAACAGGGGTAAACATGTGGAAACAGGATACTAATATGAGAATCAACCTCCTAGATGGCCTTGAGGAAATGGAACTGATGGAAACATGACAAACAACCCTTACACTACATCATTGACTTCCCGAGAAGGTAACCCAACCTTCCAAGGCCAGTTCATTGATAGGGAACTAATGTTTGATCGATTTGAGATTTAGTCACATTCATGTAAGGGAAAGGGAGCAGTTGTAGACCCTTAACCATGGTATTTCCTTGTGAATTTAGTGGTTAAGGCCCGAAAAGGCCAGTTATGTGCCTACAACTCCAGGATTTGAGCCACATTTTCAGCCCTTGAGCCAAGGTCACTACCAAGAACTTCTTGTAACTTTAGGAGAGGATAAATAACATTAAATAAAAGACATGGAAACAATCACATCAACAGGAAATCATTCAAACTCACCCATACATGACATGAATTTAATCAAAAATGTCACAAAAAATGCATATGTTTACATGCTAACCTCGAAAAATCTCTCAAGGAAGTAAAAGAAGAGAAATCCCACACATTAAGGAAAAAAAGTTCATGAACGGTGCATTAGGATCAATAATGAGTGTGGGGTCACCAAGTGGTTTGATCAAGCCACTGGCATGGACACGGCCACTGCGTAGGTTGGTTAAGCAATTAGTGTGTGCACGGTCATTATGTAGGTTGATAAAGAAATTGGTGTGAACATGTTCCATCGAGTGCAAGATCCCAAGTGGATGTTGAAGCCAACCTCCAAGATAGTTTGACGTCGGCCCATGAGCCAACCAATCATAGGCATTATGGGAGTTGGCTCCATAGGGTTCGAAGGCCCTCATGACCCTCTAAAAATAGTGGTGGGGACCACCCATGCAAAGTCCAAATAAACCAAGTGGGAAGGTAAGACTTGAACGTGACATGCCCCACATGCCCATCACATGGTCTCTCACCTACTTGGTCTCCCTCACCCTATACCCGTGCAATCCATGTCAGTTGGCTGACAACATCTTGATGTCAACCCCTTAGTTGTCCCTCTTTCATACTAAAAAGGATTGTTCCCTCCTCATTGTGTGTCTGACCGTTATCTTTTGTTGTTTTTTCTATTACAAGTCCAGAGCCTTGGTAAAGGACCACTATTGTGCACATGCCTCTCCTCAAGTCGCTTTCATCCTCTCAGGTATTTAGTCAATCCCCAATTTTTACTTCTTTTATAGCTTAAATATCCTTTGTCTAATAATTAACAAGTTTTCCCCTAGGACTCCTCAATCTCAAGAGGTTAGGGCCACCTCTGGGCCTATCCTACTCATGGATTCCCAGGCACAGCTTTGTGACCCCATTTACCCTTTGAATGTATTGAATGAGCATCATGATAGTATGGGTTAAAAGTGGCGAGGTGAAGACCTATTTAGGGTGGTAAAATCGGGATTATACTATCAAATATCTCCCTTATTCCATCATTTCCCTAAATTTATCTCCTGTCTCGCTGATGAATACATTGAATAGAAGGGATTTTTCCTCTGCTCACAGGGAAATAAAATACTTGAATTCACCACCAGTTAATCTAAAAATCCCTGTGCTACCTAGCCTTTCACAATTTCCTTGAAAACTCTGAGGTAACCCTCATGTGTCACTTTTCAAACCTCCCTTTTGAGAAGAAAATGTCTCTCCTCGAATTAATCACTCTCGTGAAAGTGTGTGCCTTACACCCCCACTAAAAATTTCCCACTATCCCTCCTTCTTGAGACTGCTCATCCAATATTGGAAACTATCTCTGGTATGTTTGTGTAGGACAATGCTAGTTGGGCCAATGTGACCTACTTAGGGGTTTTTTACCTCATGATGCAACCAACAATATAACATGTCATTCACTCATTCCTGGCCCCAACCATCCATGCCCACCTCCAAGACTTGTCAACCTTGAGTTGTTTCAGGTACTATTTACTGGTGTTTTATCTGATCCTGTTCACAAACATCGACAAGTTCAAAGGTGTAGGCTTGGAAAAGTTTACTAAGAAAGGGAGTGAGCCCAAATCTATATTCGATTAGACCCTTTCACTTTGAAAGCATGAAAAATGCAAGGTTTATAAAAAATTCATCACACACTTCATGTCTATGGCCTATACAATTATACATGGGACCCATTGTTACACAACAATTTGTCACCGTCCCTACAATTCCCCATCCCGCACAATTGGAGGGCTTATTCTGTGACCTGTGAGTAGTGACATAACTTGAAAACACTTTCATGGAATTCCTTTAAACATGTACTTTCATTTCCCTGAAGACAACTCCTTGTGAAAAACCCTAAAAACACCCCTTTTTGCATTAGCACGGGTAGCCAGTTTAGTACTCGCGCCAATGGGGGAAATCCTTCAAAGAGGGCATGCCAATTGGTGCTCTGTCCCATAGTCACACTCATGCCAGCCATTTTAAGGAGTGTTTTTTAAAAATAAATGGCGGAAGTTTCGTCCTAACTAATCCAGAAACTGGCATCTAATTTGAGTTGGGAGGTTTGGCTCCAGATCTACATGTAGAGGAAGTGGTTTTCCACCTCTCATGGAAGCTTCCTTGAGGATAGGGACAATCCCATGATTATAGGGATCCCAACTCCCCTTCCTCCATCTATAAAAGCTTGCTCATCTCATTTGCAAGCTAGTATCCAAGTTCCCAAGAGCCATCAGAGCCTTATGCTGCAAGAGCCTTGATTCATTCCCTTAAGGCCAAATCCAAGCAAGGAGATCATTGTCGAGACATCCGAAGAGAGAGGTTTGTCCTATTCCCGACAAGCTTCTTCGAGACGTGTTCCGCTGGCGACCCTCCGAAGGAGAATTCAGTGTCAGGGTTATGGTTTTATTCTTCTTTGATTGATTAATGATAAGCGACTATTGGTTATGGTTCCACTCTTGTTGTTGATTATGATGATGAGTTATGTCTTCTCTGACTGACATATAGTTTCATATACTGGATTTTACGCTTGCATTTGTTTTGTTTCTGGCGTGTGCAGTTGTCCGATCACGGAGATCATGAGGATTGTGATCTGCCGGAGCTAAGGAACGGGAGCGCTACTTTCTCTACAAGCGACAGCGTTGGATTCCAGGTAAGCCTTCATCACTAGTTGGTTTATTTGCAATTAGGAACCTGCACTATAGCATGAACGATTGTTGCTAGACCCGGTCTGGGATAGTATGGATCGCCTCTGTTCGCAGAGGGGATTTACCTCCACAACAAATTGGCGACTCCACTGGGGAGATGTCTAGTTTGTTGTTGTTTGTTTTATAAGCTACAGACGGAGCCTGAAGTTAGCCAGATAGCCTTCGAAATGCTCGTTCTCTGCAATTGCGAAGTAGATCAAAGCTGCTTCAGTCAATCTCTGGTTTAGTTTATGAACTGAACATTGGGAGTATTGTTTTGTCTTTTCGGTTTTCTCTCGATTCTGCTTGCTTGATTGGCTCTTTTGGCTGGCTCTTTTGTGATTTTGGCTTTTGGTTAACTTGATCATCACTGGTCTGCTTGTTGGATTGTCTATTTTTATTTTTCCTTAGTAAACTTGACTGGCGCGCTTTACAGCTTGATAATCGCGCCCATTGGCGCAGGTTGCCTGTGTATTACCCGTGCCAATTCTTTTCTGGTTCTAGTTTCAGCCTCACAGTCACGCCAATCCTGTGAGGTACTAGGGTTTGCTCTGTTTTGACCTTCCTGGGCTTGATCAGTGTGTTTGGTTTTGTTTTTTTAACTGCTTGAGTGCTCTGGAGCCTTGTTTGACTGGCTGTGACCTGCGTCCTTTGGTTGTTTGCCCGTTTCCATCAATTTCACATTCTAGCCCTAGGGCATCTAGGTGCTCCTGTGTGTCAATCCTCCCTTGGGAGTTTTTTTTGGTTTTTATCAGTTCAGTCAACCTTGTGATTGCTTCTTTACATTCGTTTGGTGGTTTTTTATCATTTTATTGTGTTATTTGAGTGTTTTTTCTCTCCTTCATTTGAATTGCGCTTTGTCTCATGTTGGTCCTAGATTACATGGTCCATTTGGGTCTTTGGGATTCTCTTGGTTTTGAGGGACTGTTTTGTCAATTTGGAGATCTGATTGTGTGTTTGCATTGAGTGAAATTTGTGTGTTTTTCTCTTTCCTCATCACTTCTCAAATTTCTTTTTTCATTAGTTTTTGTTTTGTTTAATGCACTTTGCTATTAAACATTGAAAATATAAAAAAATATCTTTTGCTTTTGATTAGTTAGTGAAAATTAAAATCTTTTCGATGTTATTAGTGATTAGTGACTTTGAGAGAAAAGGTATGGTTTACATTAGTTGCATTACAGACTTTGTTGGTTGTTTTCTGATCATTTTGTTTGTGTGAAAATCTCTCAACTCTCTCATAATTAGCTTTCATCGAATGAAATGATATACTGTGGCATATAGTGTGCATTTAGGAGATTTTGAGACATCACACTCGCTAGGGCCTGAAAACTGAAACGTAATTGAAGATAAACATTAAAATTTACTCAATTTACACTAAGGCAGCATTGAAACATTAACGCAACATTTAGTGGTCTAGGCTAGAGACGTGTTCCAGCGTCTTTAAACCTAGTAGCTTTCGTTTGCCTCTTCGCTTTAGACAGCACTAGTACGGACTTGTGCTCCCCGTACCGTGGAGTATATAAAGGGAGACCCCACTAGGTTTCTATCCTTTATCCATAGGAAGCCGAGTCTGCCGCCCTATACCCGTGTTACACCGGACACAGCATTCGGGGAGATTGCCTGCATGTACGTTAAGTCCTTGGTTGATTTCTCTTTCATTTTGAAACCAAGGTGTATATTGCAGTTCACGGTTATTTGGTACACCCTTTGCCTAGTATTCCTGAGTAGTCATTTGATCTTTTCTGAGTCTTTAAATTTGAAAGGATCACTAAGCGCTTGTCCTTTCACGCTTGCTTCAAAACTGAAAGAGATAGAGTCACCTTTCATCCATTTCTCGACTCTTAAAACATGAAACGGTGAAGTTTCTAAGTTTCAATGTGGTAAAATAAATCACCCGCGATCACACGCCCTGTTAGATTTTGCTTGTTGGCCGTTTGATTGTGTGTCTTGACTCTTTTTCAACCTCTGTGTTGTGTTGGATCTTGTGTCATTGTTGTCACAGTGGCGGAACCTTCTGTTTCATCTACTAGTAGTCCATATACGGACGATTCATCAGAGGCTTCTCAATCCTATGCTGAACCCCAGCAGCCCATCATTTCTGAGTTTCCCGACAGGGGACTGGTTCTATCTAAGAAGCCCTTTGGAGGACCAGTTGAGTTCAATTGGCCCTTTTCCGACCCTTGGTTTATATTTGGAGTATGGGATGATTTCCCTCCTCTTACGTCGGGCTCACCTTTTATAGCTGCTGTTATTCCTCCTAGTCCTCGCCGTCTGTTACGAGATCTAGTGGCAGGTTTAAATATGAGTGATTTTGCTAGTGAGGAAATCCCCATGTCTGGTAAAGATTACCAGTTATTCCCTCGACAGTTATTTCCAGAAGGCAACCCTAAACCATCTTTTATGTCATCACCTGGCCCCTCATTACCAGCTGGGTATAGATCCTTGGGTTAGATTATTGCTGCCGCTACCTCTATGGGGGTGTCAACTCCTTCTACGAGGCCGGTTGTTCCTTCATTGGGGATGCCTCCGCGGACACCTGTTACGTCATCCCCTCAGGTTACTTTTGTACCCTCCATGCCCACTATTTGTGTGGCCACATCTACACCCACCGTTACTACCCAGTCCGTAAGGACCACATCGCTTCCTGAAGATATCTACATAGCATCTGCTATGCTGGAGAACATATCTTCGGAGGAGTATCGATTGTCTCTACAACAGTCAAACCCCGAGGTTGGACAGTCCTCTCAAGATCCCAACTGCTCATACTTTTCACATTATGCACAGGATGGTACACCCATGTACATCTTTCTATATCAGTACGATGAGCATGGGAACCCTTTACGTTTACCTACTCCTGAGGCTCAGCTACATGCTTAGGGTTTACTGTATAACCAGGCTGGACATCCGTACAACCTGTAAGGACAACCTTTACAAGGCCAACCTTTGGGCCAGCCTGGCTATCCTTATGACCCGTAGGGACAGCCCATACAGGGCTACCCTCTAGGCTAGCAAGGGCCATTGTACGGTCTGCAAGTACAGTATTACAACCCTTCCAGTCAACTCGTGCAGTCTCTCCCTGGAGTCCCACCTGGGCAACCTCAAGGATTCACAGGTCAACCGAGGTACCAACCCGGGCCGGTATATGGTCCTGGGGGGCAAGTCCAACCTTCTCACCCTTTGCAACCACAGTATCCTCTTGGTCCTAACATTGCACATCAGCCAAGACCATCTTATGGTCCTGTTGCAGGTCAAACCGGTTATCAGCAACCACCTGGCTCCATTCTGCTACCAGGCCAACCGGCTCATCGAGTACAACCTGGTATCCCACCACCAGGCCAACTAGCCAATCTGGCACAACCTGGTGTCCCTCCACCAGGCCAACCAGCCTATCCGGCGCAACCTAGTGCTGCTCAATAGCCAGGACAACCTGCACAACCGGCACAACCTGTTTATCCGGGTCAACCTGTTCAACGAGGGCAACCCGCTCAGCCAGGTCAGCCTGTTCAGCCAGGGCAGCCTGCACATCCTATCAACCCTACCCAACAGCCGAGTTATTCAATGTCGCAACCAAATCAACCGATGCACCCTAATTATCAGGCTCAGCAGGGTCCCACCTATCAGCAACCCACTCAACCTCAAGGCGGTTACTATTCTCATGGTCAATATCGGCTGAATTATAGCCAGCCCTAAGGTTCTAACTATTACTCTCAATAACCCGACTACACCTATGCTCAGCAGCTAAATCCACATGCTGCCCACACAGGGCCGACTTATAACTAGGGTCCATACTCTGGTTATCAAGCCTCGTACACTGGTTACCAGCAACCAAATCAGGCTAGATATACGACCTATACCCCCTAAAGTCATAATCCTACGGGACAAAACCCCTGGGGGCAAGGATATTCTGAACCATCATGGAGTATAGGTACTGGTCCTTATCCAGGACCAGGCATGTCGTCCAATCCGCCATTGCCATTTCTGGCTACCTTGGAATTACCAGATGTTTCGAAATTAACCAATGATCTGATTCTGCACAATCCTTATTAGCCTTCGGTTGCTACCAAGGTGCTCGGTGATTGCCCCAAGTTTGAGGGTAAAGCTGGGGAGGACCCCCAAGCTCATGTGATGACTTACCATCTTTGGTGTTCATCCAATTGATGGGTGGACGATTCAATTCTTCTACGCCTCTTCTAGTGCACTTTGACTGGTGCTACTGCTAAGTGGTATATTGAATTATCCCGTGGCATCTTTCAAGATTTCAATACGTTAGCCATGGATTTTCTGACTCATTTTCAGTTACCGATTCGCTATGAAGCTGGGACGCACCTCCTAACTTCTTTGAAGCAAGAAAAAGCCACCCAAATTTCTGATCACATTCATGAGTGGTGACGTCATCGTAGACTAATCAAGTTCCATATACCTGATCAGATACTAACTCATTGGTTCACCACCTCCTTCGTTAACAAAATCGCCCAAGATATTGCTATGGGAGCGTGTGTGACTGAAGAACAAGCCATAATGTGTGCCCAATATCTAGATCTAGTATACTCTCAGTCTGGCATGCTTTATGATATTTTTCCTAATGCTCCACGGTCTGGAACCTCTAAAGCTCCACCCACCCCAGTAGTGGATGGTGTTATTGGTTCCGTGTCTCAGAATTCGAAGAAATCTTTGAATGGGAAGCAGAAGCCAAACTCATCCAATAGTTCTACTCCCCCTTCCCCTCCCGATTCTGGAAAAAATGTAGAGGTTAATGCTGTTCAGGCTAATCCTGTTGAAAAAGCCTCCACAGGAAAGAAGAAGGGCAAAGGCAAATCCAAATCCGACGCTCCAAAGCCAGAATCTTCCAAACCTCGTACCGAGGACGGTTCCCAACGTAAACCGAAGTATCCCTGCCTTATTTGTGAAGGATATCATTATACCAAGGATTTTCCATGACGATCTGAGGTTAGTCAACTTCTAAAAGGCTCCAAAGGGACTCCGGTAGTTCTTAAAGAACCGTTCCCATCTCAGCAGACCCAGATGGTTGAACAACCTTCGCCATCTGCACCATTTAGGTCTTAGGTCTTTATGATGAATGGTGATGCACCTATCTCTATTGCTACGCGTTCGAAGGATTACAACGAATCATGTCAGGCACCTAGGAAGGCAGTTGTGGATGGTCCACCTCCCCCACCAGCCTCCGGTTCATTGGAAATTGAGAAGCCTACTGCTGAACCTGTTGTGAGGCCACCTTCTAAAGTTGTTCTACGAAGATATTTCTACAATCCGAATTCCCGTGCCACTCAACACTACAATATTATTGAGGATTTGGCATAGGTGCCTTCTTCCATGTTTGCATTGGAAGTTCTTCGAATTTTCCCATCACAACAGAAAGATTTGTTGTCTGCAATCGGCGGGATTGATCCCACTGATTCTAATCTTCTCACCTTCGACTTAGAGAACTTTACCCCCCAACTTCCACATCAGATCACTCTTTTTATTCAAGTCAGGACCAACGGTCTTAACATCCATAGGGCCGTTGTGGATGAAGGTGCTTCTACCTGTGTCATGTCGTCCGCTTGCTAGAAGGCCATTGGCTCTCCGTCCCTTTCATCATCTCCTAATTCCCTAAAGGAATTTGATGGTCAGGAATCGAAACCCCTGGGTGTTCTCGAGAGTTTAGCGATTACCTTACAAGGGAAGATAGTCAACGTAGAAGTATAAGTAGTTGATGCCAAGCTTAACTACAATATACTTCTCGGCTGCAGTTGGACTCACACCATGTTATGCATGCCATCCACCCTCTTTCGACTTATTAAGTTCCCTCATGAGGGAAAAATCGTTACTGTTGATCAGTTGTCTTTCTTCACCTCCACCTCCGAGAACAACGTTTCGTACGTGGATCAGATCCCAAATCCCCCTGATAGTGTAGGACCCGGTCTCTTTAAGGACACTGTCCTCATGGGTATTTTTCCCACACCACCACCGCACACCACTCAAGTTAACATGATCTCTATATCTGACGACCCATGGCTCATCCCTTCACCTGAGCAGGTGGCTGAGTTTGGAGAATCGATGCCTTTAACTCCGGTAGAGATTAACTACTGTGAAATCATCGCCACATCTGATCCTCCCCCTCCTCAGCATGCTCTTTCGAGCATGGCCTTAGACATCTATTCTCAATCCCCCTGGCTCAGCGAGGCCGACTCACCTAATCCTCTTAAAGAGATTTTCCCTTATGGTGAAGCCATTGTTGAAACAATGTCTCTTGAGGACTTGCCTTGGAGCGATGGACATCATCGTTCCTCCTTCATGCCTAGCTTTGGGGCACTGTCATATTTTCTAGAGCGTTTTGCATCTCAAGTTCCCACTCCACCTCTTTAGACACCCATATTGACACATGAGGTGCTTTCAGAGGGAAACCTAAGCAACATTACTCAAACCATTCCAATCGACATCTCTGTTAAGCCAGGGATAGTTGAGAACATACACGTGGGAGTGACTTGTTCTCTTGATGAGATACGAGTCTATGCTGATCTTTTTCGAGAATTCAGAGACGTGTTCGCCTGGTCCTATGAGGAAATGCCCTGGATTGATCCCAGCATAGTAGTGCACGAGATTCCTACCTATCCTAGTTCGAAACCCATGCGCCAATGCCTACACCTAGTGCATCCTAGCAAAGTTGTTGCCATTAAAGCAGAAGTTGAAAAACTTCTGAACGCAGGCTTCATTTATCCGATTCCCCTCACAGAATGGGTCTCTAACATTTTCCCTGTAGATAAGAAATAGGGTACTATAAGAGTTTGTGTTGATTACCGAGATATTAATCGGGCCTATCCAAAGGACAATTACTCCACTCCTTTCATAGATCAAATCATTGACGAATGTGTTGGGAGTGAAATTTAGTCCCTGATGGACAGCTTTTCCGGGTATAATCAGATAAATATTCTACCCGCTGATCAACACAAGACTGCATTCATCTAGTCGTGGGGTACTTTCGCTTATAAAAAGCTCCCGTTCAGCTTGAAGAACGCTGGAGCCACTTTCCAGCGTGCTATGTCTTACACGTTCCATGACATATGCCATATCATTCAGCCTTATCTGGATGATTTTCTAGCTCACTCAGCTCGGCGAGAGGACCACCCAGAACACCTCTGCCAGATTTTCCTTCGCTGTTGACGCTATAATATCCGGCTTAATCCTCACAAATGTGTTTTTTGTGTGGATTCTGGCTGTCTTTTGGGGTTCATAGTCTCCAAGGATGGGATTCACCTCGATCCCCTAAAGGTCGAGGCCATTGTCAATCTCCCATCACCATCTTCATTATATCAATTGCAGAGTCTGTAGGGAAAAGCTAACTTCCTACGATGCTTTATACCAAACTACGCGGAAGTGGCCAAAGGATTCACACGTCTTTTAAAGTAGAACGTTCCCTTTCATTGGGACGACATTGCTCAACAATCCTTTGAGAAGCATAAGACATTACTGGTTAATGCTCTATTGCTTCAGCCTCCAAACTATCACCGCGATTTCACTCTATACTTCGCTGCCGTGTTTAGCACCATAGCTATGGTTCTGGTACAGGATGATGATGATGGCAATGAACACATTGTTTACTATCTATCACAGAATCTTCTTGACACAGAAACGTGTTACGCTCACGTCGAGAAGCTAGCTTTAGCAGCTGTACAAGCTGTGCAACGTTTCCACCACTACATTCTGCTGCGTACCATTACCGTGGTTTCAGATTGCAACCCCATGACATATATTCTTTCTCGGAAATTACTGGGGGGAAAATACTCCAAATGGATTGTTATCCTTTAGGAGTTTGACCTAGAGTTCACTACTACTAAGTTGACCAAATCACTAGTTTTCGCGGATCTTATTTGCTCCCTCCCGACAGACTCCCCCCCATCTCATTCTGAAGAAAATATCCCAGATAAAACCATCTTCCTTATCAGCACCCATGACCCATGGTATGGAAATATCATTATGTATCTTCAGACATCATCATTTCACTCTGAGTTGACCAAAGATGCCCAACGTCGGATTCGGCATCAATCTCAACCCTACCGCATTGTAGGAGATACATTATACCGGGTTTGAGTAGATTCAGTGCTCCGTCGGTGTTTGAATTTGGAGGAGGTTGAAAGAGTCTTAAATGACTGTCACAGTGGCACCTCTGGTGGTCACATGTCTGGATATGCCACCATGCAGAAGATTCTATGTGCGGGTTACTTCTGGCCGTCAATCTTTAAATACTGTATTGTTGCAGTCCGCAAATGTCACGCATGCCAGGTTTTTCAGCGCAAGATGCACGTGCCACCCCCCCCTCTACATCATGTCATTACCGTCGGCCCTTTCACAAAATGGGGCATTGATTTTATGATGTGTAACCCTCATTCGGCCGGGGGGCATGCATATATAATCGTCGTTGTCGACTACTTTACTAAGTGGGCCAAAGTGATGCCTACACTAGCCACTGATGGTAAGACAGCTGCCCAATTTATCTTCAACCATATTATTGCATGTTTCGGGGTCCCTCATGCCATTTTTACCGATAATGGTACTCACTTTCGAGATTACATGATGGCGGAGCTGACATCAAGATTGGGCTTACGACACGATAGCTCAATGCCATATTACCCCTAGGAAAATGGCCAAGTTGAGGCTGTGAACAAGGTTTTGGTCACAATTCTTCAACAAACAATTGGAATTCATAAGTCCAATTGGCACCTCCAATTGTTCTCAGCTCTATGGGCATACCGAACATCAGCAAAGAGTGCAACCGGATTCACACCATTCCAATTGGTGTATGGTCTGGAAGCAACTCTTCTGGTTGAGTGCGAAATTCCTTCCTTAAAGCTAGCTGTGGAACTTTTTCCCGATACGTCTCCTGAAGAAGAGCGTCTCTTGTATTTGGAATGGTTGGATGAAACCCGCCGCTTGGCTGCTTTAGTCATTGAAGCACAGAAAAAGGAGGTCAAAGCACACTTTGATCAATCAGTCTCTCCACGTTCCTTTGTCCAAGGGGACCTTGTCCTCCTATACGACCAAGCACACAACAAACTCGGGGCAGGAAAGCTCCAACCCATGTGGCATGGGCCCTATATAGTAAAACGAGTATTGAAGAATGGGGCTTATGAGCTCATTGATTATGAAGGATTTCCACTGGCGCAGCCTAGGAATGGGTTGTACCTTAATAAATACTACGCTTTAAGTTATTTTTAGTGTGGTGTGTGTTCATAGGTGTTTATATTCATTTGGGTGCATGTGTGGTGTGGTGTGCGATGTAAGCGTATTTCTGTTGATCGGGTCTTCCTGATTATGCAGATGTCCATTAGTCCATTTGTGGGTTTCATAGATGGTGCCTCCCAAAATACCAGGAATCTGTCTTCAGCAGCCTGGGTAATCTATGATCCTGCTGGAGAGTTGGTTAACTTGCAAGGTGTGTGTTTGGGTCCTGCTACAAATAATATCGTGGAATATAGTGTTGTATTGGAATTATTAACCGAGGCTGTGAACCTCGGCATTCGTGAATTACTTGTGTATCTAGACTCACAACTTGTAGTATTACAACTTAACGGATATTATTCAGTAAGAAATCCATCCATTTTACATCTGTATTTGCGTATTCGTCTGCTGGAGAGAAATTTTGACTATATTACATATCAGCACATACCCAGACATATGAATACATTAACAGATGCAATAGCTAATTTGTTTCTAGATAGACATTTGCACAATTTATAAAACATCATCACGTGTAAGAAGGTCCATCCAGAAATAGGTATGTATGTTAGTATGAATCCTTTGTCGAAGTGTACGAAAAAGGACCACTTTAGCTACGCATAACTAATAGCCCTAACAATAGAAGTGACTGCCAATATCTTCAGGTCTGCGGTTAGTTCAACAAGAAAAGAGCTGCAAAACACCAAATCTATGCACGAAAAGACATTAAGCAGCAAAAACAAGGGTTTGCTCCATATACCAATAGACAAGACAAGAACAATTTTTTGAAAGAATTTTTATATTAATTGGGCACCTGGGAGGAAAACAAGAAGGCGTATCCAATTCTCCTCAGTGGGATGGGTTCTTGGAAGTCCTCAGCACTTCAGATCTAAGATTTCTCTCTCTTGTTGGTGTAGAAAACCCAATGCGAAGAATAGAGCTCAATGGGAGCTCACACAACAAATGATGGAAAAATGGGACCAAGTGTATAGATCCAGAGTGATCTAATAGGCAACAAAAGGTGAAGAATGGTAGGAAAAACCCTCCTATTTATAACAAAATATTGGGTCATTCTAGATCTTGGTGCATGGGTTAACCAGATCTAGATCCACTTTTTATGGAATATTTTATTATATTTGTTGGAGGAAAAGGTATTTGACTTGGGTCAAATCCCTTAATTTGTCAAAAATAAATAAATAAATGATTTATTTATCTTTTTAAGGAAGCGGTTAGAAGATAATCAAATAAATAATGATTTATTTGATTATTTAAGGAAGTGGTTGAAAGATAATTAAATAAATAATGATTTATTTAATTATTTGTGGGTGATTTGGTCATATTTAACAAGGAATATTATCTAAATAAGATTTAAATAATTATTCCTAGAAATAATAAGATAAATAAGGGTTTATCTAATTAATTTCTTTGTTTTTGGGTTAAACATGACTGGGAATAATAATTAAATTATGGTTTAATTAATTATTCCATGAGGAAAATCAAACAAATATAGGTTTGTTTAATATTTCCTTTTGGGGTTTCCTGTTTAGACCATAAACAACCTAGTAAATGTGGTTTATTAAGTTATTTAACATAGTGAAGGAAATTTTACTTAGGGTAAAATTGGTCTTACATGGTGTACTTGGGTCCATCTAATGATAATAGGTTAGATGACCAAAAAATGGTGTAACAGATTGCCCCCTAGCGTGCGAGTGTCAAGAGAAAATCGTATGACCGAAGTACGTTGTAAGAACTCAATCACTAGACAACAAAAGGGAAGTCAGAGAGAGAAATGCAAGGTAGATAGTGTGCTGAAGAACTAGACCCTGAGGAGACGAGACTCGCAGGTGCAACAAGTCTCTTTGTATGAGAGGGTACCTGTGCTGAAGGCGGCGGGGGAGGCATACCTATGCCCGCCGAGACAAAGTACAAAAGAATAGTGTGTCCAGTAAACAAGGGACCGAACCATAAAGTACAGCCGGCATAATCATGAGCCAAATAAAAATACAATGAGGAATCCCACATACATGCTGTGCCTGGGATAACAGCCAGGACTGATACAATAATATCTGAGTACATGAGATACAAATACAACCCAAATGCCCCCTATAAATGGGGAAGGGCTCACAAAATCTGACTGATACATGCAAATCAAAGAGGCGCTGCAAGTGGCTAAGGCCAACATCATCAAATATCTGGAGCTGCATCGAAGGCTGCAAGGAGGAGGTCATCAGGGCATGTGGGGGGCTACCTGCAGGGCCACCCCCTCATGAGGGTTGAGACATCTCACACACACCCAGGAATCATCAAGAGCTGCTGCTGTATCACTGAACCATCAAGTATACGGATCTCGGTCATGCTGAAAGGAGCTGGAGTGGAGAAACAATCAAGTCAAAGGGAAATGAGAGAGCCCTTTGCCTGATCCGAGGCACCGAACAAGAGTGGAAGCTGGAACCAAGGTACACTGCCCTCTAGACCTGTCTTCTGGAATGAAGGAGCTGATGTCGACAGAAGGAGGTCCGCCATAGGTGAGGCAATGAGAGATCCTCAACTAAGGCACGAGAGAAAATAGTGGAGCGACGGACAGACTGACACTAATGATGATAGTGAAATGGAAAGGACTGAGTAGCGAATGGACGACTTCCCTTGTTAGAGCATAAAGGGCATGAATGACATGGCAGCGACTGACACAATATCATAAGGGATAGGGGACAGTGGGACTGAAGGTCATAATGTGCGACACAAGAGAGAGACCAAGCAATGAAGGATGAAGGGCTATAGCGGGGTACAAAGGGACTCAATATAGACTCCATGAATGCAATGATGAGTCAACTTGGGTGCTCTAGACAAGGACGACTTGATAGTGCTGCCACAGTAAAGGCCCAATGGGGGACCATGAAAACATGAGTACAAGGTGGGAACTCATGACGAAAATCGACACGAACATGGACCAGTATAGAGGCGAAAGGGTGCCCCAAATACAAGTGTCGTAAGTGAGGAAATTCAATTTTAAGGAGAGGTGAAGTGACTCTTCTTGGAAAAAATGGGTCCGGGTGAAGTAGCAAATCAGAAACATGAAAAAATAGATGCTGGCTATCTAAAAGAAAATAAAACATGCATTTCAGAAGGGAAATGCTAAGGGTAATATTTCTTAAGATAGAGTGCATTGCGAGGATTAGGAAGGGGATGGCCTTGGGTCCTCTGAAGTGTCTTTACCAGGATCCTTTTCAGTGTGAGAGACCTAGCCATAATGATGAGCTTCCATGATAGGACAATATGGACTGGTCATATCTCGTGGAGTTGCCTTCGTGAAAATCAAGGCGGACTTTCGGTCCATCTTTGTTTCAGTGTGGCACTTCATATGGTTTGCAAGGCAACACAGCGGTCTTCGGAAGCATGCTCAAGCATGATAAGTGGTTGTTCTAGAGGTTGGGTGTCAGGGAGAAGTTCAACAGCCAGATGTAGGGAAGGAATTTCACACTCGATCGGTAAGACTGCCTCCTCTCCAAAAACTAGATGAAAAGGAGTAAACCCGGTGGCGGTTTTAACAGAAGTTCGATAGGCCCATAAAGCAGGGAAGAGCATGAGATCCCAGTTGGTTTTGTGCTTAGTCACCGTGCATTGCAGCATAGTCTTGAGGATTTTGTTGACTACTTCAACTTGGCCATTACCTTGGGGGTAATAGGAGGAGGAATATTGGTGCTCAAAACCCAACAATGAGGATAGCTCACGCCATATCTCATCTTCAAAATGTCTGCCATGTTCAGAGACCAATTGTTTGGGAACCCTGAATTGAGCTATAACATGGTTAAAGAAAAAGAGGGCCACGGTAGCTGCCATGTTGTTGAATGTTGGCATGGCCTCGGCCCATTTGGTGAAATAGTCGACCGCCATGATGATATACTTGTGGTTACCAGTGGATGGCGGGCGACACTCCATAAATTCGATGGCCCATTTACAGAAGGGACCAGTTGAGACGACCAGATGGAGGGGAGCTGGGGGAGCTCGTGCCTTAGGGGCGAAATGTTGGAAATTGGGACAGTGTTTGACTGCCTCAATGCAATCACCGAAGAGGGAAGGCCAAAAATACCCGGTGCGCATGAATTTCTTGGCAGTAGTAATACCGAAGAGGTGGCCACCGCAAGCACCGCTATGGCAAGCATTAAGGACTTGTTCAACTTCAGCGTGTGTGAGGAAACGATGAAGGACGATATCAACCCCGCGATGATAGAGGTCGTCACTGATAAGGAGGTATCGGGGGGCCTGGTGTCAGATACGTCGGCGAGCCTCACGATCAAGGTGAAGGGCGAACTTTTGGGTTTGCAAGTAAGTAAGAATGTCACCATACCATGGGTCATCGGTAGTAATGGAAAATAAGTGTTCATTAGGAAAATCGTCATTAACTGGGGGGTCTTGCGCTCCGGTAGGTAATTCAGAAATGAGCTCAGCGAGGGCTAAGCCTTTCTTACTCTTTGGTGTGACAAATTCGAGGTCGAATTATTGAAGTATAACGACCCAACGGGCATATTTCCCAGTGAGAATACGACGACTCAAGAGGAAAGCCATGGGGTTGGAATTAGTCACAACCTTGGTGGAGTGCATGAGGATATAATGACAAAGTTTTTGGACTGAGAACACGACAGCCAGCGCTAATTTTTCTTCATATGAGTAGGAAACAGGAGGCCCTACAAGGTTCTTACTGACGTAGTAAATCACATGCTCGATACCATTGTCATCTTCCTGGATAATGACTCCAGCGACCGAATAGGTGGAAGCGGAGATATACACGATGAAGTCCCGATCAAAGTCAGGAGGGTGGATCAAGGGAGAAGATGTGAGAGTCTGCTTGAGGGCATCGAAAGACTCATGAGCATAGGTATCCCAAACAAATGGGATATTAGATCAGAGGAGTCTAAGGAACCCATGTGCGGTGGTGGCATAGTCAGAGATGAACCGATGAAGAAAATTAGCTTTGCCTTGGAGACTTTGGAGCGGGTGTAGGGTACGTGGAATGGGCAGCTCAACAATGGCTTGAACTTTTAACGGGTCAAGAGTGATACCATCCTTAGACACTATGAAGCCTAAGAGATGGCCGGCGGGAACGCAAAAGACGCATTTCAACGGGTTAAGGCAGATATTATACTTGCGACATCGGAGAAAAATGGTACGCAGATCATGTAGGTGCTACGCCTGATGCTTAGAACGCGCAGTGAGGTCATCTAAATAAGCAAGAATAATATGAGCTAATTCATGGAAACAATAAGACATGGCCCGTTGAAAAGTGGCGCCAACGTTTTTAAGGCCGAAAGGCATGACCCGGTAAGCAAAAGTTCCCCACGGACTAATGAACGCAGTTTTAAGGTTATCAGCAGGACAGATAAAAATTTGGTTGTATCCGGAGAAACCATCCATAAAGGATAGAATCTCATGCCCCGCACACTCGTCAATGATTTGGTCAATGAACGGTGTCGGGAAGTTGTCTTTGGGACAAGCTTTGTTCAAGTCGCGAAAGTCTGTGTAGACATGGATGGTGCCTTGTTTCTTGAGAACAGGAACTGGGTTGGATACCCAAGTGGTGTATTCAATGGGGTAAATGAAACCAGCCTGCTTGACCTTATAGATTTTGGCTTTGATAGCGTCACATCGGGAAGGATGAATGGGTCTCAACTTTTGATGGACCGTTTTGGCATCAAGCCATGTGTCGATATGGTGTTCGACAATAGCGGGATCGAGTCCGGGCATTTCAGAATAGGACCAGGTGAAAATATCGTGGAATTCTTTGAAAAGATTGGTGTAAGCTTCGATTTCTTCTAGGGTGCATTGGGTGCCCAAGGTGATATATTCTTCGATCCCTGGTTTGACTGAAATTTCAATTTTGATGGTAGGAGAGATATTGGCCAAGTTTCCTTCTTCGAAAGCATCAGGGGCAGGGATGGGATTTTTGAACCAATCGACTGCATGGGGAATGAAGTCTTTGGTTTCCACATCATATTGGTCATGGGACTGCTGTGGGAGGAAGTATGTGCGATGGTGAATATCGTCCAATGGAAAGTCAGGGTTGGTCGTGGCCTTCATAATTTCTTCATCAGACTGGAAGATGGGAAGACTGGAGGAAGAAAGGTCAGCCGAGGAGGTAGTGATGTGTGACGGGTCATCTTGAGGAGAAGGGTTCAGATGCGCAATGTCAATAGATTCAAGGTCAGATGAGGAGGAGCCGAGAGTATTTGCAGGTTGAAGGTTAGGTGAACTATCGCGCAAGGATGATGATAGGTACAAAATGGTGGTGGACGGCTCTGTTGGTTCGATAGTGGGAGGAGGAATGTGAATGGGAGTAGGAAGATCCTCTGGTCCTATTGAAGAAGCCTTAAATCGGCGGTACATGTCCAAGGAGGAGCGATACTCGTCATGGCGGGGACAGAGGTGGGTGTAATGGCCGTGGAAATCACACAAAGCACAAGGGTGGTTTGTGTGCAAGGTTTTGAGTTTCGGGATAGAGTCCGGGATAGTGACGTAGACTTCGGGGATGTCCAAGTCGGGAAACGTCTCGTTGACCAGGATCTTGAGGTGCGGCAACTCAGGACACATATGGGTGGCGTGACTGATGATATTGCACAAAGCGCATTAGATAGCGGGCTTTGGCGGTCGCGGAGGGGTAGGGGTTGTCGGGGCGGCCTGGTCCTGATGGGTTGCCCTCGTATGAGCTTTTCCTTTCTTCCTAGGAGGCATCACGACAGGAGAAGGGTCCTGTGGAGGTGCTGGAGGCACAGGGGAAATGGAGGAAGTGAGGGGAACCGGTTGAACCGATGTCAAAGCCATGTAGGGTTTGGGGTGACCAGGAGGGGTAGCGGCTGGAGGGTCAAGGTACCACATGGCGATACCCAAGGTCAGGTTAAGGAGAGATAGGGTGGCCATAACGGGGATAGAATATACTCCAGGAGGGGGAGCCAGGAAAGGGATCTGCCCAGCAGGGTAATGACTAGGAGGGATGGCTCCGAGGTGGTTAAGGCCAGGGGGAACCGATCGAGGAGGATAAAGGGGTTCAGGGATACCAGTTGTAGGGGGAGGGACAGAAGGAGGAGGTCCGTCTGGCTGAGATGAATGGCTAGGAGCGGGTTGCGGAGGGCGAGGGGGAGGTTGCTGACTAGCCGAAGCAGGTTGCTTAAGGGCAGCCTGAGACGATTGCATCATGCAAACATTCGATAAGCTGGGATCAAGGATAGGAGGAGGGGGAAGACAAGGAAAGGTTACAAGCAGGGAGGAATCCTTGTAAACACTGGGGAAGACATTGGTCAAGGAATCGATGGTTTGCTTATTGGCTACAGAAGAGATGGTCATCTCAGGTGAGGTCTGAGAGGGTGGCTCATGGTATGTCAACTGGTCAATGGTGACTATCTTTCCATTATGGGGGAAAGACATCTTGCGGAAAACCACGGATGGGACAGCAGCCATATCATAGGTGTAGCTTCGCCCTAATAGAATGTTGTAGTCTAGCGGGGTGTCTATGACTTCGACGTCAACGCAAACAGTCTTGCCGGTGAGGGTGATAGGGCAATTACGAAACAAGCCAATGGGCTGGGAGGCATGACCGTCCCATGCTCGAAGGGTGATCGTGGAAGGGGCCAGCTTAGGGGATCCGAGTTGCTTCCAAACTGAAGCGGACATCACGCAGGAAGATGCCCCCTCATCAATTATACACCGGGAAATGATGGCGTTCCATATTTTGACTGAGATTTGGAAGGTGACGGAAGGAGGAAGGGGAGGATGGTCTGATTGAGTGGAATCGAAAACAATCATTTGGTCATCAGCAGGATCTACAGCGCCCACGGCAGATAGTAGAGTCTTCTTTTGGGAAGGGCACGACTGGAGGAGTTCCAGTGTGGAAATGGCAGCAGGAGATTGTGCCAAATCATCTACTATGCTATACGAATGAGCAACTCGACCGGAAGCAGCATTTCGGCGTAATGGTCCCTTAGGAATCTTGGTATGAACCTCAACATTGGGTTGAGGGATATGTAAGGGGCCACTGGATGTTGAAAGAGGCTCTGTAGAACCTGAAGAAGGAGGCTCAGGAGTAGAATGAGCAGGAGGCTTGGGGTACTAGTGAGACCGAGTTTGAAGGTGAAGGTCGACGGTTGAGGATGGATCAGAGGTCATCATGAGGATCTAGTAATCGGATGAACCAGAAATGGAAGGAGGAGTGGAGGCCTACCCATCAGGGGGTTGGGTAGCCACTAATCCTTGCTGAGGGAAAGGATCAGTAAATACAGCCGGTTGAGTAAAGGCCACATTAGGGGGAGCATGAGGGGAGGCATGTTGTCCACGCAATGTGGCTTGAGACTCCCGCATCTGTCGCATCTATGGTAGAAACAAGTACGCGGGTGCTATTGGCCATAGCTGCTCTTGCAACACGAATGGGAAGCATTGGTATGAAGGAAAGCCTATCTGGCTTGGGCTGAGATGCCCTATTGCGGATTCTGTGGTTTTAGGGTCAACACCTTGAGGATTAGTCCACAGTGGGGAGCAGATTGGTTGGATTACCTCTCATGTGTTTTGAAGAGGAAGTTAATCTTCTCCCTATTGTGCAAATGCTTTACTTTTGAAGGGGCTATGGGTGTTGTTGCGGGGGTTGAGGAGGCAAGGGAGGTGGGCGCATATCACCAGGAGCTAGCACAGAGTGGATAAGGTAATGGTTAGGTTGGGCGACGTGAGGCAGCGGAGATTGGGCAAGGAGAAAGGCATACCGTATCCAGGATGCATGCTATCGGGAGGGGAAAGTGCAGGAGCTTTGGGCAAAGTCCAGAGAACCGCAATAGCCCACTGGAGTTGAGCATATGGATGAGGAGAGGGCTCCAGCATTACCGTCGGCGGAATGAGATGCCCCTGGGGCGTTAGCGCCACCGGGCCTAGGGAGGTCAGGAAGGACGGTATAAACATAACCAGACTGGGCGTAGATCAGGTCATATTTCAAGGCTATTTGGAGGGTGGCTTCTTCGGTTTGAGGGAAATGAGAGGTGACATCTTTGCCAATGGGCGCTAAGAGGGAGCGAAGGAACCAGTCCATATAGATCTGATCTTCGAAGGGGGGAGCTCGACATAAGCTGCGTCTCCGTCGCCACTCCTGAACATGGGTAGAGAGGTGGGTTGAAGAGGTTTGCTTAAAGGAATTCAAGAGCTCCGTACCGGTATCGTATCAGAGAGGGAGCTGGAAGTAAGATAGAAAGGCTTGGGCAATGGTCGCAAAGGCGGTATGGGAAGCGGTGGCTTGTTCGACATACAATTTAGAAGCTTCGCCGGTAAGCGTGCGTTGGAACAAACGAAGACGGATGGAGTCATCGGTAATGGAATTGGAGGATAACCACATGTGGAAAGATCGGACATGATTGGTTGGATCTTCTCCAGCAAGGCCTTCGAACTTAGGAATGTCGGAGGGGAGCTTGGTTGGCATAGCAGGCCAACCAACATACCGTGATGAGCCAGACTCCCGTGATCCAAATGGTGGGGGAAATCGGGAAGTAACTGTATAAATATTTCTGCGCGATAAGGTAGATTGAGTAGTTTCTGTGGTGGTTCCGCTAGTAGTAGGTCCGGCATTAGGGCCTGGAGGACTACTAGCATTAGGTCCCAGACCAGACATAGTGAAGGTGACAAGGGGAGAACCAAGAGGAGAAATAGAACCCGATGAATCAGGAGAGGAGTCAGAGTGCAGACTCGGAGGAGGACTAGCTCGATGACAACGGGTCGGAGCAGGTCGATCGACCAGAAACTGAGGGTGAAGGCCAAGAAGTCTCTGAGAAAGGCGCCTTGGGGGCACAATGAAGACATGAAGAAGGAAACCGACAGGGGCAGAAAGGGACTGAATCAAGTGAGGTCAAGGGCAAAAGAGGTGCAGTGACAATTTATTTTAGAGTCTTTGCCAGGCAGTGTTAACCAGGCGCTTCTTCGCTTAGGGTCAGTGTGTGGCGTGTGCTAATTTTAATTTTTAAACCCTTTCCGTTTTGAGAGCAAGAAAAAAAATGTGTTGCGTAACTGAAAATAAACCTGCAGAGAACAGTATATAATGCTGAAATAACAGAAAATTAACAGTTACTTGTGCATCTATCTAACCCAAGAAGGCGGGTCTCTCAAAACTAAGCGAAAAAAGGGGAAAAATCTAGGTAAAACACATGGAAAAGAGGCCAATAGATTTAAGGTCAAAAGGGACAGGGATCTAAAGGATAAAGCTGCTAGAAAGAGGTGCAGATCACAACCAAGAGACAGAGGCAAGGTGGCTGGAAAAAGGGAGGAAATCATCAAAAAGTGGAAAGGACAGGGAGGAGGTCCTAAAGAGAGGTCCAGACAAAACAACAAGAGGTTATTTGAAAGGAAAAGAGGCTGATTTAAAGGGACCTGAAAAGGAGGTATCGGATCTGGAAAAGGAGAGGATGAATTTCAGAAAAATAGAGGCTGAAACAGCTAAAAAATCTTCCACAAAGAGTGGAGGGTACTGAAGCCCTAAGGGGCTAGGTTCCCACTTAGATGAGCTAAAACAGATCAAAACTAGGTCAAAGCGGGCTGAGACAGAGGCTGGAAGACCTTGACAGAAGCTGCAGCAGAACCCAGAAAAATTGCAGAAAAATCACTGAAAAATTGGCAGGTCGCAGATTCTGACCTGTTTTCAGTGCAGGTCGTAGAAAAGGGGCATAAAAGTGTGACCTGGAGGTCCAGGTCGCAGGTTATGGGCCAAAAAGTGCGAACCCCCGTTCCAGTTGTCTCGGCGGTAGATTTTCAGAAAAGTTGTCGTCTCAGTTGCGGCTGGTGTCGCTTACCTCCGCAATAGGGCCAGAAACACACGGAAGTTAGAAATTTTAATGTTTTAGGTTTTTATGTGGGAAAAACAAAATAAAAATAGGAAAAATAAATAGCTGAAAAGAAACCCTAGGGTCTGAAGTATTTGGATATGCAGGAATATGAAAAACGATAGCGGTCGTAATTTAAAACTCGTGTGGAGTCGCCATTTGTTAGTATGAATCCTCTGTCGAAGTGTACGAAAAAGGACCACTTTATCTGCGCATAACTAATAGCCCTAACAACAGAAGTGACTGCCAATATCTTCAGATCTGCGGTTATTTCAACAAGAAAAGAGCTGCAAAACACCATATCTATGCGTGGAAAGACATTAAGCAGTAAAAACAAGGGTTTGCTCCATATACCAATAGACAAGACAAGAACAATTTTTTGAAAGAATTTTTATATTAATTGGGCACTTGGGAGGAAAACAAGAAGGCGTATCCAATTCTCCTCAGTGGGATGGGTTCTTGGAAGTCTTCAGCACTTCATATCTAAGCTTTCTCTCTCTGGTTGGTGTAGAAAACCCAATGCAAAGAATAGAGCTCAATGGGAGCTCACACAACAAATGATGAGAAAATGGGACCAAGTGTATAGATCCAGAGTGATCTAATAGGCAAAAAAAGGTGAGGAATGATGGGAAGAACTCTCCTATTTATAACAAAATATTGGGTCATTCTAGATCTTGGTGCATGATTAAAATAATGTTAACCAAATCTAGATCCACCTTTTATGGAATATTTTATTATATTTGTTGGAGGGAAAAAGTATTTGACTTGGGTCAATCCCTTTATTTGTTAATAATAAATAAATAAATGATTTATTTATCTTTTTAAGGAAGTGGTTGAAGGATAATTAAATAAATAATGATTTATTTAATTATTTGTGGGTGATTTGGTCATATTTAACAAGGAATATTATCTAAATAAGATCTAAATAATTATTCCTAGAAAATAATAAGATAAATAAAGGTTTATCTAATTAATTTCTTTGTTTTTGGGTTAAACATGACTGGGAATAATAATTAAATTATGGTTTAATTAATTATTCCATGAGAAAAATCAAACAAATATAGGTTTGTTTAATATTTCCTTTTGGGGTTTCCTGTTTGGACCATAAACAACCTAATAAATGTGGTTTATTAAGTTATTTAACATAGTGAAGGAAATTTTACTTAGGGTAAAATTGGTCTTACATGGTGTACTTGGGTCCATCTAATGATAATAGGTTAGATGACCAAAAATTGGTGTAATAATGTATATATATATGTGTCGAAATGTTTACATAGTGTGCATCACATAAAATAAAAAATATACATGTTCGTCTTAATACATCCGGAGACGACATGTCTCTCAAAAAATATATGCATGAAAGAAGCCCTAAGTGTCTAATCTGCATGGTGCTCATGGTAACATGCTACGACGTGCACTAAGCGTCTCAAAAGTTGGTGGAGGTGACTAGGCACTCTTACCATATGTCTCTAATATGCCGTCGGGACATCAGCCAGCCGGGCATACTCTGGAATCCCTCGAGCAATCCCCTCAAGGTTCTGGATCAACTCTCCTCCCTCGTCACCCTCCGCCTGAGGGTCAGCTGCGGGCTTAGTTCTCCATGCAATGGGAGACATACCAGCAGGTCTCTCTGGGTCGACATCTGCATACACATAAAACTAGTGTCAGAACGAACATGTATTACCAAAATATCATAAAACATAAAAATTGAAAAGAGAGGTCATACCCCACTCCTCGTCCCAGTCATCCCCCTCTAGAAGTGGGAGATCTAGGCCTCCAGTGAAATCGGTCCTGGCATAGGGCCAATACTTGACCACGATCAGCTGACACCGTAGCCATCCATAAACCTCTGGCCTCCAGGACATCTGTTGGCCTCCTCCTGATCTGGGCATCAGTGCTGCCAAGCAAGCTATCCTCGGCTCTCTTGGTATTGGCTCAACAACTATGGCCCCTTGGCCCTGAAAGATAGGTAGTCGTTCCAGGATGAACGATACCAAAATGGAACCGTAGCCAAACTACTTCAATTTGACTTGCTTACACTTTGTGAGCTGCCTTTTGATATTTGTGGTCACTGCAGTAGCCCAATCAGACAATGTTGGATTCATACACTTAGCGGCTAGCAGGAGTTGGGCCTTGGTTACCTCGTGTGGAGCTTGCGATCCTGCAGCTCGTGTGATGGTGTGTAGCACTACTCTTAGTGCTAGATCCTGGACAGTGTGGACGTCCACTTTCCCGCTTCCTGATCCGGTTCATGCCCCTGGGCACACCCTCACCATTACCTACTCCATCTTTTCCCCAAATGGTCTGCTGCCTGTCAAGATGGGCACCAGACCTCTGCGCGATAGTCCAGTTATGATATATACGTCAGAAAACTCCAGTTCTAGTACTTGGTCTCGAAGTTTGAAAACTTCCTCATTTTCGTCCCATATACTGACCAAGTATTGTAGTAGCTCTGGCTGAGCTCATAAATAGGGTGTGAGGGAGAATTTCTTAAGTCCACAGTTCTTAAGTGCAGTCATACAGGCCTCATTCTCCATGGCCATTTCATCCTCCTCTCCATGTTCCCTTTCCTTCCATTCAATAACCATTTTTTCCTGTATATCTGCATCAACACAATTAAAAATACATTGTTAGACCTCTGGAACATTTGAAAATCCACATAGATAGCTCACATTTTCAAAATTTTGAGCCGAAAAATGCATTTCACCATTGGCGCGACCTCTTTGTGAAGAAATGTCCATTGGCGTGGGTCCGTGCCCGATACCCGCGCCAATGGAGCGAGCCCTAAAAATTCAAAATGGTTCACCCATAAGTCTAATACATAATAAAAACATATAAAAAATGGATTGAAATGGAGCTTAGGGAAACACCTATTACCTGAAACAAATAGGGAACTGAATGGTAGCCCGGATTAGTCATATTAGCCGTCAGAAGTTCACACACAAAATGGACCACTGTTGCTCTCCAATGAGGTAAATAGTAAAGGTAATCTTTTTTACCATTTGAGACTTATTTATAACTTTTGAAATCTAATTAGGTTTTAAAAGTCATTTTTTATTAATATTTTAATACATTTTGTTGAAAATAGATTTTACACTTGCCTTTCTGTGCAGCAACAGGTCTTTATGCGACTTAAACGGTGACACGAGTTGTATGTTATACTTTTTCGGACTCGGTAAATACACAAAAAAAGTCATTTTAGAGTCATCTTTCAGCTCTTTTCTGACTCTCTAAACATGAAAATATTGCCGAGTTCCTTGTCGTTTTGATCTCATTAAAGTGGACATGAAACAACATCTACCCAGTATACGTTTACCCCTTTTTCGGGCTGGGATAGATTATTTACAAAAAGGGAATACCCTAGCCTATCGCAACTAGGAGGTTTTCTTAGACACAGTTTTCTACCTTTTCGGATCTGAGGAACTATTTATGAAAAGGGATTGTTCGAGTTTACTTTTCCGCTGTCTTTTCAAACTCTCTAAACATGAAAAGACATCGAGTTCTTCCTCTATCAGAATCATTAAACCCTGATGACATTGGATTTAGTCGTAATGACGTTATTCGAGTCGCTCCTTCCTAGGGCTCGTTAAATGTAGTAGGATGGATTCGTCTGAAGGACGAACTTATATTAAAAGCATATGTTATCCCCTTCAAGCTTGTTATCAAAATAATTTGGGTACTCGCCAGAAATGGTGTGGGAAAATGGAACCACAATCATGGTCATGCCGGCAGTATGTCGCTCTTGAACATGGCACTTGTCTGCATTCATGTCGGGTTGGGGACATCTCCTCTCGTTTGTTCACTTGACTCCATGGGTTTGGGTAATCCCTTTTTAACTCTCATCTTCTCTTTGCCTCATCACCATGACCTCTAATCCGTTAATGTCAAACACTGCCAAGCTCACTGTTGTGCCGTTTATATGTTCAAGAGAAGTTTACCTCTGCAAGTATCAACCTTCCTCTGATTCTCATCTGATCCTGATTCACAAAAACATTATGTTCCCCCATCTCGTGTCGATGATGTGGGAAACACTATGGCCCACCTTCGATCAACACCACCTCCTGTCGACCTCAGCTCATTATCCAGGAAGCTGGTCTAGAGACTCCCTTCTGGTACCTTAGAGCCTCTGATCGAGTGATTCTGTGGGTGTTCGACGTCAGATCATTGTTCACATGCCGTAGATTGTACCTGTAGTACCTTGAGAACCATTAGCATTAATAGTGGTACCTCTCACGTCTATTAACAGCTTTCATCATTGGCTGGTAATCAGACGATGTTCTTGCATGTTTGACTTCAGCTCACATATTCGCATGCTTGAACTTGTACTTGTTCGGGTCGAGATGGAGCGCAAGACCTTGGATTCCTGTCTGTTATAATCCAAGCTGTGATTTTATGGATTATTATGATTAGTTACATGACTCGTTGATTGAATGGCTGTCACCATACCTGAGTCTATTTACCGATCCTCACTGGGTGGCTATGTCCATGCCTTAGATCTGGATTATTACATACTCTGTTATGGATGGCTGCGCCCATACCGTCTATTTATCATGTATTTGAGACATCAGTTTTATTTCTTCACGCAGGTTTTCTGACGGTGGTGTTTTCAGTTGGACACATTCTCGTAAAGCATTTCACCCCTCTCTCTCTCTTGTGCTTCATGATTTAGGGGGCATCTATTATACAGCAATTTGTCACCGTCCCTACAATTCCCCATCCTGCACAATTGGAGGGCTTATTCCGTGACCGGTGAGCAGTGACATAACTTGAAAACACTTTCATGGCATTCCCATAAACATGTACTTTTATTGCCCTGAAGACAACTCCTTGTGAAAAACCCTAAAAACACCCCTTTTTGCATTGGCATGGGTAGCCCGTTCAGTACCCGTGCCAATGGGGGAAATCCTTCAAAGAGGGCGTACCAATTGGCGCTCTGTCCCAGAGTTGCACTCGCACCAGCCATTTTAAGGAGTGTCTTTTAAAAATAAATGGCAGAATTTTCATCCTAACTGATCCAGAAACTGGCATCTAATTATAGTTGGGAGGTTTGGCTCCATATCTCCATGTAGAGGAAGTGGTTTTACACCTCTCATGGAAGCTTCCTTCAGGATAGGGCCAATCCCATGATTATAGGGATCCCAACTCCCCTTCCTCCATCTATAAAAGCTTTCACATCTCATTTGCAAGCTAGTCTCCAAGTTCCCAAGAGCCATCAGAGCCTTATGCTGCAAGAGCCTTGATTCATTCCCTTAAGGCCAAATCCAAGCAAGGAGATCATTCTCGAGACATCTGAAGAGAGAGGTTTGTCTCATCCCCGACAAGCGTTTTCGAGACGTGTTCCACTGGTGACCCTCTGAAGGAGAATTTAGCGTCAGAGCTATGGTTGTATTCTTCTTTGATTCATTAATGATAAGCGACTATTGGTTATGGTTCTACTCTTGTTTTTGATTATGATGTTGAGTTATGTCTTCTCTAACTGACATATAGTTGCATATACTGGATTTTATGCTTGCGTTTGTTTTTGTTTATGGCGTGTTCAGGTGTCCAATCACAGAGATCGTAAGGATTGTGATTTTTCGGAGCTAAGGAACGAGAGCGCTACTTTCTCCACAAGTGACAGCATTGGATTCCAGGTAAGCCTTCATCGTTGGTTGGTTTATTTGCAATTAGGAACCTGCACTATAGCATGAAAGATTGTTGCTAGACCCAGTCTGGGCTAGTAGGGATTGCCTCTGTTCGCAGAGGGGATTTACCTCCACAACACCCATCCACCCAGGATTTTTCTTGAGCATAAGGATATGCTCCAATTTAGTCAGATAGATTTCATACGGGATTGGTATCTATTTAAGCATCACACTAAAGGCATGGTTTATGGTTGTGAGCTTACTCATTTCCACTTGTCAATATTCATTCCCATGAAATATTTTCTCTCGATTTCATTAGTAAATCCTCAGTGTGGGCCAAATTCATTTTGTTCCTATAAAGAAATGTCCTATATTCACAATCTTAAGAATAGTAGGGTCGTTTACCATATATTCGTGGAATGCACTTCGTAATATCCCAAAATGGGACTGCTCAACAATGCATTTTTTGAAAAACGCATTTTTCAGAAATGTAGGCTACAGTATTCAAAATCAGCCCTTGGATCCCTTATATCTGACAATCTGATATCTAAATCCAAGAGGATATTAGAAACAAATCATCCTAGGTGAGGTAAACAGGTCTCCCACACCTAGTATGGCTGAAAAATGCCCAAGAATGGGAGTGAAGCAATATGCAAACTATACTGGAGAAAAATAACATAGTTTATCTGAGTAGTAGTAGGAGGCCAATAAAAATTTTCTTCAACAGTATTTGCAACAGCAATATAGATGTATAATGAAGCCCATAAGATGCATAGTTTGAAATACAAGGCATTAACAAAAGAAATCCCTCAAAAGAGGTGCTACAACCACATGAATGGACTGAAACTTCCTCGACAATGTTATTTTATTAGGCTTCAAACTGTTGTTGATTACATGTCAGATCTAGAGCAGATCTATGCATAAAAAGTCAAATCCATAACATATCCATGACTAGAAAGGCTCCTCTTTCAGATCCCCTTGGGTTTTTGAGCATTACACCAAGGATAAGCAATAGATCTGAGATATAAGAATGTAAATCTATAGAAGTATTCAGAAATATGTAGATCAGATATGAAATATACAATGTGTAGATCTCCTCTAATGGACCTCAAAGTGAAGGGAATATCCCCAACACTCAGAAACCAGCTCTCTAAATAGTGCGCCCGAACTCCCTGCAATAACTCCTGAAAGAATAACACAGATCTAGAATAGAAACTGTGTTGTAGGGGATAGATAATAGTTGGCCACATGCCAAGATCAAGAGATGAAGCTCAATCACTGCAATATGCTCCCTTCAATAGAGTGGAAAACTCCTCCACTGAAAATGGGCACTAAAATGTCTTAGATATGAACAGATCTAATATCCACTTGCTACAGCTTGCAAAGACAACCAAACCCTCCACAGGATCTGAGTTTTAGTTGAAGGTAGAAGCTTGGCCTCAAGCGAGATCGTGGACTATGAAATACAAGACTCTCCCAAGAGCTACTCAATGGGAAGAGGTGGAATTCCTAAATAGGAGATCCCAATGCTAAACAACATTTTCAATATAGGCTAAACAACCAAAGAAAGCTATATGGTCTAAACAGACAATATATCAAAATATCATATCTTTAACAACCTCTCCATCCTACCATCCCCTTCCTTATATAGATTAAGAGCTTGTAAACCTTAAACCACCTTCAATGAAATCTTCTCTTTCATGCCATCCATCTCCTTCTAGAACTGCGTTGTGCATCAAGGAGGTTCATCCCCTCTAGACAGCGTTGTTGATTTGGTCCTATTGACCCACTCAAATGTATCAATCCCTTTCACACATAAGGGTGTTTTATTAAGGTAGCCAATATTTATCCTTATTCACATGGGGCATTGATTTATTTAGTGATTTTAGGAGTTTTTATTTTCCTCCTCTTTACATTTATTCATGAACAAAAAAGTAAAGAAAAATTTAATATTCCAATTAGCTTGATGCTAATTGGTAATATTACAGTCCTTGCCTCCAAAATGTTGCGTGTCCTCAAAAAACTTACGAGGACATTGTAAAATCTCCAATGGATTTGTCTCCTCCCAAGAATACAAGTTTAATTTTGGCTAATAAACCAAATAGCTATCATCATGAAGAAATGGGAGATACATGGAAAGAATCATATGTTGTCCATTGATCTTCTCAAGGTAGGGGAGATGATAAATGATGGGTGATTCAGCCCTCATGAGACACTCCAATCTCCATGCTATCATTCAAACAAAGTGAGCCATCCTTGTTAGCTCACAAAACAATCACCAATCCCATCCTTATGCAATTTATAGGGGTCACATGGTTGGAAATGAGAGGTAATAATGTTCAACTTACATTTTATTTCCCTCCATTTATGATAAATGTGGAGCTGTTCATCCTGGGTTTCAATAATATAGTCCTCATGAAGCCAAAAGATACTTGGAACCTCATGATTCCCTTCATTTATTCTAGGGAGCCTCCTTGCCCAATCTCCCATGCATATAGTGAATAAAGTATCATCACCAAATGTGATCTAAGAGAAACATGGAATAAGTGTCATATGATAAACTGGATGGTGATAGTAGTCCCTCCATTGAGACCAGCGCTGCTCTCCTTCTTGCTGCCTAAAAATACAGTACAATAAGTGGCCACCCAACCACCTTCTTGCTACCATAAGCTTCTCCAAATCTTGAAAATAGTAGAGGATAAGAGGTGTTAGTTGAATATGATTCAAGAAACACATGTCTTTCCACAAGTTCTCCCATGTGAGAGGCTTCTCCCAAATACATAAGTCACACATATGGCCTTTTGCATAGAGAAACAAAAGATAAAGTGTAGCTGCCATATAATATCTCTTCCTCCTCTTGAAGTATGAATAAATATGGGAAGTTTCATTTCCCATGGGCACAGCTAACCAATGTGCCATCACTCCTATCATGTTCCCAACAAATATCAGAGCATCATCATCATGTGGGATAAAAATCAACAATACAAAATTAATCAAATGCAATGATAGAAGTGGATCATAGTCCCATAAGTGGAACCAACGCAGTGCATCTCCTACTTGCATCAAATCTAGATGTGGTAATTGGTTTCCCACCACTTACTTGCTGCCCATAATATCTCACCATGGCTGAAAGCGGGAGATATATTTGGTGCCTTAGGAAATCACCCATCATGCTACAAAATCCCCCTTTGTTCATCAAGGGAGTGGCCATAATTAGAAATAGTTTTTTCCCAAAGTTGGCCATGAAGTTTATAAGGCATAACGCTCCTCTTAGGAGTCATGACCTACATATATAAAATAAAATAATGCATACAATTAGAAAATAAAATATGATTTACATAAGTATGCTCTTCACCAATAGTACTCATAAAAAAAATGGAGTGGTGCATAGGTCTATGTCCTCCCTCAAAAAGAGAAAGAGAGGGTTGAATTAACTCTTCCATAGAGTTATGTTGCTACTCCATCTCCATATGGAACATGCATATTTGGTAATGCTGATATAAATCTTCTTCAAAGCCTTCCCACATGAATCCATTCAAGGTAATATGGTGTGTTCTAATGAAATCAATGGGTTTAGAAAGAAAATTTTCATAGGCTGCATATAGTAGTTTATCTTTGAGTCTTGATTCTTGAGTCAAATAGATCTGATCATGAAAATAGATGACTCCATCAACCATTCTATACCTCCTATATTCCCTTTTCCCATCAAGAACCTTACATCTGAAGAGGTTCTTGGAATATTCCACCAAGAGTTGGGACTCCCAATATGGGTCAAGGCTTCCCAACAATGACAATGTTGTAAAATTCTGAAATGAAGTAGTTGTCACATCATCATTTTCCTCTTTGAAATTCTCAATGCCAAAGTCACATGTTGGAGTATTGTAGCTCCATCTTTGCTACCTCTCTTATAGTTGATCTTGCTCAAGACAAGATTGAAGTTCATGGAAGTCAAGCTCCTTTTGAAAGGTCTCTTTCTTCCAAAAATTCCATTGTTTGACCCATGCATACAAGACTGTTGGTACCCTCTTGTCATCTTCAAAAATATTCTTTGTATGTAGAGATATCATTTGCTTCCCCAAAACTATGGAGTGGCCTCTTGATACCATACTCCTATCATCATAGATCTTTGAATAATTTTCCAGTGCAGATAACTGAGTGGGACATGGCATTTTCCAACTCATGTAGTTGATCATCTCTCCTTGGAACCCATCAATGGTTCTCAACATTGTTCTAGCTTCTCCCATTAAGTTGAGAGAACACTTTATTCTTCTTCCAATCAGGGGGTCTCCCTGGTGGAATGCCTCCATGTAAAGAGACATCAATATCTGAAGTAGACTGTATGAATGAGTGGACTAATGTGTCCCTCCCCTTGCTGCATAGGTCAGTCCTCTTCTCATGAATAGAAACCCCTTGGAATAAACAAGGGTGCATGCTCCTCATCATTGGATGTTGATCCATATTTCCTCCTCCTCCTTGGAGCAAGGCATTATTTCCCATTAATACTCTCACATGATGATCTTTGGGAAACATTTGAAAATATGCAAAAGATCCTTCCCTTGAAGCAACAACTTCATGTCCATTTCCATGTGGTGATGGTTTTTCTTCTGAAGTGACAACACTGTTACTACCCTCTTGTTCTTTCTCCTCATAAATATTTGAGAATACCGCATTGTTAGTGACAAACCATAGATCTTGGCATTCCCTTGAAATATGAATCTCCATGACTTCCTTTGGAGAATAAAGATCCTTATGAAATGGGGATCTTTCCCTTGGTAAAGTGTCACACAAGTTTTTATCCCCTTCAACAGAAATCTGAAGTGGAGTTGGCATAATAGATCTTTCTAACTCATGCAAGCGTTTTGCATGTTCATGCTTTTCTAGCTCAATCAAAGATGTTTCAGTTTGTTTCACATCAAATATCTTCACTAATCTCCTAGTGAATCTTTCATAAGTACATATATTTTCATTATTCAATGAAAAGTATTCAAATAACCACCAAGCATAAGCTTTACCTTTAAGATGCAGTGCTTCTACTTTAAGGGATTCCTTTTTGGAAATTTGATGTAGATCCAAATATGAGTCTAGCTAATCTATCCATTCCTTGACCGTGCATGTGGAGGATCCATCAAAATTTGGCAGAAAGAATCTACCTCTTCTTCTTCTATTGTAACTGTTGGATCTCCTTTCCTCCTTAAGCTGGAAAAATTCTTGGAAGCTTAAGTGCTCCTTGATTTTCCAAGCCTAAATATAGTCATTCAAAGTATCCTCATTTGGTGCATCCTCTTCCTCCATTTCTCTTGCAGTAAATATGGGCATAGAATAACATTGTAGATCCGTTTGTGTAGTTGAGTGCTTGCACATATAAGATGAAGAACTGGGGCTTTCTTTATGTAAATATCTTCTTAAGGGACCGTCATATCTTGCACTCTTTATTTCTTTGATTTTATCTTTAAGCTCATGCAGAGTTTGGAATAGAGTTTTTAAGAACTCTATCCCTTTTAATCTTCCAGATGAAGGGGTTTTACCCTTGTCTTCTTTTTCTTCAATGCAATCAATCTTCTTCTTATTTCTTTTCTTCTCATGAAAATACATATTGGCTTCTCAATAAGCAAAATTTGTGCCAAGATGATGCTTTGATACCACTATAATATCCGAAAATGGGACTGCTCAGCAATGCATGTCTGAAAAATGCATTTTTCATAAATGTATGCTACAGTAATCAAAATCAGCCCTTTGAATCCCTTAGATCTAACAATCTGACATCTAAATCCAAGAGGATATCAGAAAAAAAATCATCCTAGGTGAGGTAAACAGGTCTCTCACGCTTAGTATGGCTGAAAAATGCCCAAGAATGGGATTGCAGCACTATGCAAACAATACTAGAGAAAAATAATGCATTTTAACTTAGCAATAGTAGGAGGCCAACAAAAATGTTCTTCAATAGTATTTACAATAGCAATATAGATGTATAATGAAGCCCATAATATTCATAGTTGGAGATACAAGACATTAACAGAAGAAATCCCCTCAAAAGAGGTGCTGCAACCACATTTAATATCCCAAAATTGGGATTGCACATCAAGCCTACTGAAATAACGCACTTCTAGGAGATCTATGCATAGAAATGAGTTCTCAGCCCTAGAATCCCGTAGATCAACAGATCTGAAGTCTGGATTGAAAAGGGGAGAAAACATACACTACAAGAAAAAGCACATTGGTGAGGGGCGAAAATGGTCACCATAAGCTCATTGGTGAGGGTCAAAAGAGCCTTCATCACCAAAAACTGAACGTCACCAAAGGTGGCGTTGTCTAAAGTATAAGTGTTGTGGTGACATTCAAGGTCCATCACCAATAATGATTTATAGTGACGAATAGTGACCGTCACCATTTCATATGAGCAATGGTGACGGACAATAGCTTCTGTCACCAAAAAACTGAACGTCACCAAAAGTGGTGTCGCCGAAAGTATAAGTGTTGTGGTGACATTCAAGGTCCCTCACCAATAATGATTTATAGTGACAAATAGTGACTGTCACCATTTCATATGAGCAATGGTGATGGACAATAGTCTCCGTCACCAAAAAATTGAATGTCAGCAAAGGTGGCGTCACTGAAAGTATGTGTTATGGTGACATTCAAGGTCCGTCACGAATATTGATTATAATCACGAATAGTGACCGTCACCATTTCATATGAACAACAATGATTTTTTGGGATGGACCTTTCATGGCCATCATTATTGGTGCATATATATGGCGATGTTCATTGGCCGTCATCATAAACGCATTGGTAACATCAAGGTCCGTCACGAATAATGACTATAATGACAAATAGTGACCCTCACCATTTCATATAAACAACAACGATTTATGGTGATGGACCTGTCATGGTCATCACTATTGATGTGTATATATGGTGGCGTTCGTTGACCATCACCATTTCATATTTTGGTGAGGGTCGAAAAATGTCACCATAAGCTCATTGGTGATGGTCAAAAGAGCATATGTCACCAAAAATTGATCTTCGTCATTCCCTATATATGAATATCAGGGCACGATGGAATCAAACCACCAACCTCCTGCTTGTAAAGCATGTGCTCTTCCATTGAGCTAGCACCCTTTAAAGAATTAGACATTAAACTAGCAATTGCCCCTAAAGGTGAAAAGATACACCAAAGGAATAAGAACCAGGAAACCCGAAAGAAATTAGTGTCCTTGCTCCTATTTTTATTCCACGACACTCTACAAAGTATGATCTTGATCTATGACATATTTGTGCCGAGTGGTTCTAATTTAATAGTAAATTTTATATTAGATAAAATAAATGAATAACTGAGAGGCCTTATGGGCTAATTTTTAATCCTCACACCAAAATCTCTTAATATTCAAGTCTAAGGAATAACTCGTTCAAAGTTCAAACTGAAGTAGATTTTAAATGGAAAGCCTAAAACCAGCTAAGTAGTTTACAAGTTAACATTTTGGATATAAATTATGTTCAATTTATATGACAAGTTATGCCATAACCTTGAAACTAGTTTCTTAGCTAAAAGACTTTCTTAAGTCAAGAATGAAAAAGAAAGATAGTCATGGCAAGCAAAATTCTCTTTTTTTTTCTAATGAGGGTGCATGTAACTTGATAAAGGTAGTATGAGAGTATCAAACCATAAATAGTTTCACTAAAACACGGAAATGACAAAGTCTTGTTAAGCAACAAAGGTTTAGTTGAATATGTGAAAAGCATCGAGCTAAATGATATAATTAAACTAAAAGTAACTGTAAAAAAATGAAATTGCCATCATATACCATTTGGTTTGGTTAGTTCTTCAGAAAGAGAAAGTGCAATTGCATGATCCAGCACCTCATCTTGATTATGTAATGGACCATCCTGAACAAAAATGTCCACATACAACAATCAATGTTATTGTATTGGTAAGACTTTTGATATAATCTATCAAAGCATGTACTATGTAGGAGAATAGCTGGTAGTTGAATTACTTCTCTACTCGCATGTACTACCTTTGGTAGTTGAATTACTTGGAAATAAAAATCCTTATTAGAAGATAACGCAAAGAAAAGAAAAAGCCTTTGAATATGGATGGCCATCTTGATTTTATAGAGTTATAATTGAATACTAAAGGACTAGGAATGTTGCAATGAAATAGATGGATGGAGTGTAATAAAAAGAATTTGGATAATTTAGGTTGCACATATCTTTAAATGGAACCACTTTTTTCCTTTTGGATTCCCAGTCTTTAATATGCAAATAAAATTTTCGATTCAACCAAAGAGCACAATATTTTGAAGTCTTAGTTGCCTGAAACAGGGTAAGGACAACATTTGGAAACGGGGATGACTTTTGAAATGACCACTTTCAAAACCTTTGGAAACAGAGCAACGAACACTTCCACACACAGGTCCAAAAGTCATGACTTAGGAGCATGAGCACACCTAATTCAGGGATGATTAAATATGAAACGAATTGGGTTGAAATTATACTCAATTAAACGTAAAGCAATGATTAAAATATATATAAATGACTTAGAAGTCAAACATGACAACTTTGGAATATGGTAGAATGTTGGCATAAAAACTTTGTTCATTATACGTTCTCTTTCGTTCAGTTTTGATGCTTTACTTCCAAATTAGGTGTTTTCTTTGTTGGAGATAGCAATCTGTACATCTAGGTCGAACCATTAATGATGCCCACAATGAAGGGGCATTTAGCTCAGTAGTACAGTAGCACACTGGCCAAGGGAAATTCTGGAGTAAATCTTAGTATGTATAATTTTCAAGATGGGGATAGAGCTATTTTTGCTTGAGGTTAGGCAGGGGACCTTAGCCAAAGTGTGGCTAGACGAGGGTGTTGGAAATAGGAATACACACATCTATGATGAACCCTTAAGGGCGTCCCTCATGAAGGGGAAAGTGGCTCAATGTTAGAGAAATCCAACCAGCCAAGGAATTTAAAGTTTTGGAAATGTTTCAAGTAACAGACATTTTTAATTAGCCTATTGTGCTAGCGCAAATGGTGGATGACCTTCATTGGAAAGTGTCTGCATGGGGCAAGTGGCTCAGTGTTTGAGTAATCCAACCAACCAAGGACTTAAAAGTTTTGGAAATGTTTCAAGTAACAAACAATTGTTAATTAGCCTATTGTGCTAGGCCAAATGGTGGACGACCTACATTAGAAAGTGTTTGCTGACCAATATTGAGGCCCCACCTAGGTTTGAAACTCATTTAACCCACCTCATGAAAGGGCAAGAGGATCAGTGTTAAATCAATCTAATCATCCAGGGACTTTAAATTTTTAGAAATGTTTCAAGCAATAGAGAATAGTTAATTATACAGTGATATGTGGTTTAACAGTAAGTTTCACTGGGTGAAACTAACGAGACCGTGGTTCAAATCCCATTGAGTATATGGCCTCATTGGGTGAAACTAAAGAGACAATGGTTCAAATCCCATTGCGTATATGGCCTACTATGATCTCGCCTCAAGGAGTAGACTCCCCATTTCCTAGAGTCTCCGCTCTAGCTAAATCATAAGATCCGATATATCTGGCTTATATATGGCTTATAGGTTGCTGTATATACTCTTGGTGTTATAAGGCTCTTTCTAAATCATAAGATCTGGTATATCTTGCTTATATCTAGCTTACAGGTTGCTGGATATACTCTTGGTGTTATAAGGCAGCCACAAAGGTTGATCTTGGACCTCCCCCAGATTAGTCCAAGGAAGAAATTTTTTTCTGAGTAATATTGAGGCCCCACCAAGGTTTGAAACTCAGTTAGCACACCTAGCGTGTCTGTGGGAAGTTGCATAATGCATTAGGTTCGAGAGTATAAGGTCAGTCCCTCAGACATGACCCTAGGCATCCTCAGAGACAGGAAGTAAGTTTAGGAATTCTCCTAATACCCAAAAAATAAAAAATAAAGGAAAAAAGAAAGAAATTCTCCTAATACTGAAAAAAAAGGAAAAAGAAAGAAATTCTCCTAATACTGAGAAGAAAAAGGAAAAAGAAAAAATAGAAAGAAAAATGACAGTAGTTAATTATCAATTCTCGTGACAAAAAAATAAACGAAAAGAAAACAGACAATAGTTAATTTGTAGTTTCCAACTTTTCACTAGCATGTCCTAACATTTTTTGATGTCTATGCAGAAATAATTTCACGTCAGGATGACTCAGGGGTTGCTTTCTCAAAATTTACTTGCATGCCAAAAACTTTTCTGATGTCAACCAAAATGGATAAAACATGATCATTAAGAGATAAAATGTGATAAAACTTCAACAAAAATCATGGATGAAGTTCACACTCAACAACAAGACTGACGTGGGAAGAAACATCTAAAGCAAACTTTTTAAGGTTCCATCTTTCCACTCCTTAATGATAGGTTTAATAAAATAATCAGTTCTTAATGAAGGTGCTACCTCTCCGTTGAGTTATAATCTTCTGTTCCCACATTTTAAGAGTAAAAGATAGCATCTCAAGGCACTGGGGCTGTTATAAGTGAAATTGTAAGTAGATAGATTGTGATGTTTGGAGTTTGTAAGTGACTGGTGTGGACTTCTTAAGCCATGGGTGGTTATTAAGCATGGATTTAAGCTTGAACCCTGGGGTTTGCCAGTTCATAATTAAGATAAAATATATTCAATGGTTAGAAATTGAAAATTCAGAAGTTGTGTGAAGAGAAACACAGAAGAACCACCTGGAAAATAGTCTTGGAGAAGAAAGTGTACCCACAATAGAATGAGCATCGACTCATGCTCAATTTCCAAAGGCCAAAATTATAACCAGTATGTATGGTAGAAGCTGGGAGAACCTGATAAGATTGACCATCCTGGGCAGAAGAAGGTTTAGGAGACACCTTGGAGAAGCCAATTGAAGAATCAGTAGGAAAATAGGACATCTTTATCTTATATAGGTTTGCAATAAGATATGTATTCCCTGATCCTTTCTCTGAATCATGGCTCTTAACTTGAGAACAACTTGTGGGTATTGACCTAGAGGTAGAATGAAATCGGTTTTTCAAGCTTCTTGGAATAAATATATTGAGAACAAATGGTTTAGTATTTTCTCCCTTACTCTTGCTCGACCCATTTATATATCTTCCACTTGTCTTCCTCTTGTCCTTCTTTCCTGAACTCCTCTCCTCTGTTTTATGTTTTTTTGTTTGCACTTCCTCATTTGATTTCTTCTGCATGGCAGCCTTCTGCTCCACCAGATCACTTAGGGACAATTCATAAGCTGATTCAGGCATTCCTTAAAACATTTTCATGAGCTCCTGTCTACGTTTGGAAATATCCTCTGCCATGGCTGACATGGGGTACGGATATGAACATGCCGTGTCTATAAATATGGGATAAGAATTTGATC